>CAJNOI010000013.1:297787-399465 GCA_905250115.1 Adineta steineri | reverse complement strand
AAAAAAAAGAAAAAAAATCATGTTAAATTTCGAGCAAGTAACATTGTTCATATACTTAAGATTGAATAGTCATAATCAATGCCAAATAAATCTTTGGGGTATGTTGATTTCTTTCTTTCTTTGTCGGATTTAGTGCGGCTTTGCCATCTATTTCTTCTCGCCTAACCACTCGAAATATATATTGATGAAAATATGTTTTAGAGAATTATTGGAAATAGTATATGACAGAAGAACTTGATTCAACGGATTGATTGCACACTCGATGTCATCATAGATTGATCAATGTTTACGTTATAAATTTCTTTTTATATTTCGATCAACTTCAAAGGCGTCAGATTGTGTCCCATATATATATATATATTATACTTTTAAGAATCACTACATCAACCGTTACTTTCCGTTTTTCTTATTTTATTTCATCTTAATAGCATAATATGTGAAATTACTTTTTTTCTTCTTCGTCTTCTTCTTCTTCTTCTTTTCTCTTATTCATCTGTATACTATCAGTATAGAATAATCCTACTATAATGAATCCTTTCAATCGCCGCGCTACAATGATGTTAGCATCAACAACTGTTTTCTTTGCAATTTTATTCTTTCATATCTTATTCCATGACTCAGTATGTCAATGATGATTTGTTAGATTCTACTAAGTAGTAGTATAGTAGTAGTAGTAGTAGAAAATCAATAATCAAGTCTAAATAAACATTATCTTGATAATAAAAAATTAGATGATCTTCTATCACTTATACTAAAAGATAGAAGAACGATACAAGTGAATGATATAATCATCAATGATTATTCAATTTGCGATGTATCAGATATAGTTAGCTAGTCTATATTTAAGAAATTGACTTTCTCTACTTTATTTTGTTCATTAAGATACATATTTAATATAGAAAAAGAAAAGATTTGAATCCCTAGTGATTATTCTATTCTATTCGAATTTATGTTTGGTTTTTTTGTAGATGAAACGATAGATGATTACACTTAAGTGGATAGACAACCTATGAAATGTATCGTCATCGACACATTCACTCTATATACAACATGTATATAGAATGAGAATTGCGTGATCATTGTAATGAATTGAGGCGAAAAGAAATACATGATAAGACATGCATATAGATGTCTAAATGACTGACTGGAAGGGCTCGTTATACTCACCATTGAGATAAGAATCGGAATACATATATATATATATATATATACATTCTCAAAAGAAAACTTAGTGAAATACATCTATCAACACGTGATAATAATTGATTTGTCTCGTAAGTATTCAGGTACATTATTATGACTATTGAATAATTATTCTTCATTCTCTCTTTCTGCGGTTGAACTCATCCGAAAGAAAGAAAGAAATCTGACTCTTCTTTAAACTATCAATGTTTCTTTATTCTCCTATTACTCTAAACAGTAACTATGAAGAATATCCTTCTACTTCTTCTTTTATTCTAGATGAAATTCATTTGATAATTATTTAACCAAAAAAAGAACATGTTCAATTAAACTTTTTTTTCTCATTTATTTAATGGAATATAAACAGCAAATTACTCTTATCGGACAAACATTTGTCTGTCTTCTATTTTTCATTGTATATTGTAAGTATAAGTTTTCGTTCTAAAAGCTTCAGGCAATATTTTCTTTTTTAGTTAGTGGTATATCAGCCAATATCGAACCAGAAATAATTTCAACACAAGATGAAATTATTACTTATATTAATCATACAGCAAAACTTTCATGTATTATACAGAATAGAAATCGACAACATGTATGTTTATAAGAAAAAAAAAATAATTTCAAATTTAACATTAAATTTAGGTAACATGGTCTCGAGTTAATTTTATAAATGAAACTCGTAAAATAACTGATCTTTTATATGTTGATTTACTTAAATATACACCATTTACTCGTTATCATCTCACACATTTAATTGAGAAAGATAATCAGGAATATTGGAATTTAGAAATACGTCAAGTTCATCTAGCTGATCAAGGTTATTATAGTTGTGTTGTAACAGCATTGAAACCAATATCAAAAATATTCTATATTAAAGTTATAGGTAATGATTTATATTTTGAAAATTTAATCGTAATATTTTTTTTTTCAAAGAAAATACACGTAATCTTTCACTTGCTTTACGTTCAACACTAGAAATGCAACAACAAGATAAACAAGAAATAATTCCATCATCATCATCATCCTCATTAATTCAGACATCATTATCAATGATGTTATTAAGAATTATTTTAATATTAATTATATGAAACTTGTGAATATAATTTGCAATTATTGCAAATTCGAATTAACAGTGATGTATTTTATTTGAATAATGTTTTTAAAATTAATTTGACTTGATAGAAAAAATTGTACTGTATTTGTATTTGAACAAAAAGAAAATCCAATAGTTCTCTTTTTCTTTTTTCGACTGATTTGTTTTAGTCTATGAATAAACTGGTGAGTTTATAAGTTTGAATTATATTATGAAAACTTATGTAATTAACTGAGTTTATTGATGAATGTGTCGATATGATGATACTTGTAAGTATTTCAATTACTATCATCTTTTAAACAATATACTTACGTTGTTGGATTATTTCTTGATTGCTGTTGAACTTTGCATTTGAAAATGTTCTATCTAGTACTAATTTTCTTCGATTACGAGTATTTTTGATCATGAAAACTAATATTTAGAGAAAAGCGAATAAATATAGGAAATAATTATTAGACACACTCGAAATAGCATATTGATGCTACCAATTCGAGGCAGACAAAGAGAAACAGTTGACGTTGACATTCATCGTAAAAGTGCCCTTTAGACTGATTTTAGATGGCCTCGATCTTTTTTCTCTTTGTTGCTGGTGGGATGCATTACATTGTGCTTGTCATATGGTATATAATAAATGGAAAACGAGCTTCTCTATTTTTATCAATACTTGAATAATTCAAATAAATAAACAAACATTCTCAAGAATAGTTAAAAGTATATATATGTAAAAGATTACAGATGGAAACTCTGAACATAAATGAAGTTGATGAAAGAAATGCCAGTATGACAATGACACTTGCTTGATTCAATTAGTTTTTGCTTGTGGAATTCTCTTCTGTCTGATTAATCTCTGATGGTAAAAAAATTAAAAATCTCTATACAAGATAAAAGCATTCTATTCCATGTTCTGATTATTCCATATCGAAGATTGGTTTGTCGAGAACCAAAAACACGTATAAAAACCTCAGTGTTTACATAATTAAAGCGACGTTCATTAATTATTCAAGTAGTTTTAGATTTATCTATAATTGTAAAATTGCTAAGAACTTTCTTGATGTATCTTATTAGATAATTCATCTATATCAACAAGATATTTGTATCTAAGACCTTCGATATCTGTAGGGGTATATTTGAGATTTGATCGATGATACTAATCATTATCAGCCTCAATAGTACTTTCGTTCTAACTCATGTCGCATATTACAGGCAAACTAGCTAATAAAAAACACAATCGTAGAAACTATATATAATATTTACATTTTCTAAAAGAGCAAAGTACTGAAAAGACATTCGTGCTTTTTCATCTACCTTGTCTAAATTTTTAATAATTATCGAAAAGTTAATTGCATTCAAACTATGTCGAAACACTTTTATTAAATTACATATTAGAGTTAATCCAAAACACTAGATTAGATTGTCCTTTAGTTTCCTTTAATCTTCTATGTAATTAAACAGTTTTTAATGGATGATTTTCCGTTTGATTATGAACGATAAACATTACTCCGTACACATGATGCAACAGTATATAATTTTAAACTACAACTATGTCTTACACGATGAAAACTTCTTATAACATAGTAATTCTTCATATAAGTGGAAATCCCCATTGTCTTCTATAAAACAAGTTTGCATGTTTTCGAAATTATTTTTTATCAAATTTCATCATGTAAACAAGACATTCAGAATAGAAACAAAGACTATATAGTAAATCAACCTACTAATAAGATAACCTTCTCAAGTGGTAAAAAACGTTTGATTATAAATTTTGTTCATAAGTACAGATAAATAAAAATCATTGTCGATACTGAAGAATTTATTTTTTACTACTATTTTTCCGATAAAAAAAATCATACTTTGTCGGTAGAATAAAGTGCTACAGGAAATTTTATATTATAAAGCTAGTATCGCCTTTAAATGTCATTTTGCGCTCACATCTATTTAACCTTTTTCTTGTCTACACATTTCTTGTAAACAAAAAAATTTCATGTCAAAGGTTTCTTTCTTTTACTAACTCGGCAATATCTCGCTTGAAATTTTAATTTTCATTAAAAATCATTGTTATCAATGAATTATGTTACAATTAGACGGCGAATACAAGAACATTGTTTTAAGATATTTAATTTCGCATTGTATTATCAATATAGAATATCTTGACATTGAAAAATGATTGATGTACTAATAAAATGTCTTGTATTCAAGGTTATTATTCTTCTTTTTCTTTTTACTTTAGGAAGTCTAAAAGTTTTAGTTATTTAGAGATGAAAAAAGAAGCATTCATATTTTATCATTTCTTTTAATAAATATTTTTCAAAGTATATAAATATTGAATGATGATGTAAGACACATTATAGATTGAAATAATTCTTTTGTTATAATAGAAAAAAAGAGAAGAACAATTGAAGTATTTAATTGATGAAATGTCTCCGATCAATCAATACCTTTTTCGAAGACTTTGAAATGCAATGAACTAATGAAATTCTTTTAAAATAATAATGCTTTTTAATTTCGACTAATTATAATATTCGATGTATAATCCTTAAGGTCAAAACATGTCTTTGTTTTCTTCAATCAATTGTACGTTAATCTTTTTATAATTATTTTCTACCCTTTTACATTATGAAACAAAAAAAAAAGAAAAAGAATCCTCAACATCAAACATTTGTAATGTTGCTTTCAAAATGATAATCATTTATCATTGGTATATCAAACGTGATTTGTTACTAGAAACTTTTTTTGAACATTCTTTCATCATATAGAAGTTCTTTTTTGATTTATTTATCACGAATTGTCATAATGTGATTTGAGGTACATGTTGACAAATCTAAAATATCTTCACAATATATTATATTTCAATTCCATAGGGATTTTGATGACAGCTCTTTTTAAATAGTATATTTTGATAGTATTTCTTTCTCTATATCAATCGATTCATTAAAACAAACCGCTATTGATATGATCTGTTCATGCTAATGAGTAGTCCGTTGTACGATATACATATATTCAAATAAGATTAGATCAATTCATATATACTTATACAATATTTTATGAATGAATTTTTTCGACAAGAAAAAGATTTGTTAATTTTTATCAAAATGATCTATTTTAAATTCATATGCTTATTTAAATGATAATAATAATAGAAGATTAATTAAAGATATTTAAAATTCTTAAATTAGACCATTTATAATCGTATAAGAACACTGGTAATAACAGGCAACAACAACAACATCGACGGCGATGTTCTATTGCAATACATCGTCATCTCGTTTCTTGTCATTTCTTCTTTTTTTTTCTAACCATTTTGTTCATCAGATCTTTCGCTTTTTGCCAAAATTGCCTTCGCGCGTGTAGAACTTTTTCAAATTGAATATGTCAATTCGATAGTAGACACTTTTCTCTTTCAAATAATATATATAATGTTAAAAAAAATTATTTTAATCTCCATGAAATAATTAAAAACTTAACGAATATACATCAAATCTGATCTTGTTCGTCATATTTTTACATTATTTTTTCTATGTTGGCATGATTTATTTCTAGGAAAATTTATATCATTCGATAGAAAAAAGTCTTCTCTATCAGTTTATATATTAATATTGCGAAAATTTTAAAAATTTCTATGAAAAATATTCAAATTTGTTGAAGAGGGCTTGAACAATCAGTAAAAATATCGAGCGACAAAAACGGTCCTATGTGCGGTTCGAGTCGTTTAGGGAGAAGGAAGAAGAGAAAAAAAGCATCAACGACAACGACCAACATACACCACCACCATCATTCTCATTCATTCTATCGACATCGTTCTCTCTCTCGCGCGCGCACACATACACACACAACTTTTTTTTTGCTTTGCCTCATATTCATATACACATTCATTTCTTAAATAAAACAAAATGACTGATCTTAGTGGTACAACATCAACATCACTTAATACATCTCAAACAACATCAGGTTCAAATGCTAACAAAAAAAGTAAAACAACTGCTGCAAGTAAAAGCAAAAAAGCTAAGAGTACAAGTAGCCATCCAAAATATTCGGCTATGATTAAACAGGCAATAACACATTTAAATGATCGTAATGGTACTTCGAAAGCAGCTATATTAAAATATATCTTGGCTAATTTTAAAGTTAATTCAGCATCAACAAATCAACATCTTAAATCGGCATTACGTGCAGGTATAAAAAATAAATCATTAAAACAAACAAAAGGTGTTGGTGCAAGTGGAAGTTTTAAATTATCTTCCGATGCAGGAACAACAAAGAAAGGTTCATCAGCTGGTAAAAAGAAAAAATCGACAACAACAACAACAAAAAAAGCTTCAAGTGCAAAACCACGAAGTCGATCAAAAACACCAGGTGGAAGTAAAAAAACAGGTGGTAGTAAAACAAAAAAAGCACGATCATCAAGCAAACCAAAAGCAGCAAGTGGTGGTGCTACGAAACGAAAACGTTCACCTTCACCAGCGAAAAAAGCACCAGCAAAGAGAGCAGCTCCCGCAGTTGCAGCTGCAGCTCCAGCCGTAGCCGCACCATCAACAACTGCTCCTGCTAGTGCTGCTGCTGCTGCTCCAAGCAAAAAGAAAGCAACAACAGGCGCTAAAAAAGCTAAAACAGGTTTGTACTAACTTTATTAATATTAAATATTTTTTATATGTTAATTTTATTTCTATATGTTTAGTTAAACCAAAATCTAAAGCAGCTGCTAAACCAAAATCAGCAGCTAAAGCTAAGAGTCCAAAGAAGAAAGCAGCAGCACCAAAGAAAAAAGCTGCTGCTAAACCAAAGAGTAAAGCTACAAAATCTAAATCAACTACGGCTTCATCAACACCAGCTGCTGCTGCTGCTACATCAACTACAACTTCCAATACTGCTACCAGTACCAGTAGTGCAACTCCTGCAGCAAAAAAAGCTCGTAAGAGTGCAACAACTAAAAAAGCCAAAAGTCCAAAAAGATCAACAGGCAAAAAATGAATTAAATTATATGAGAAACTGATGTATATAAACGTATAACATCTATTTTTTCGCGTGTTTGTACCCTGTAGATGTACTTTTCTACTTCTCATCACTCATTGCAGATACTATACTCCTTATATCGTCTTCTATAACATTTACTTTTGTTTCTATTCGATGTTGTTTTTGTTTCTCTGTTGTGTTTGTAAGGCGTATTATGAACGCCGAGATTACTATTTGCTATTACTATTATTATAACTATATTCGTGTGTTGCCCTTTTTTTTCTGTTTTGCTTTTGTGTATATATATAGACGTACATTCTTTTTCCTGTCTCGCCACTGTCCGAGATGAATAAAAACCGAAATCTTATTCTTTATTTCAATAAGATCCGATGAAAATGCATAGGGTATCATATGTTCACGGTACTTTTCACATATACATTGTCTCACATAAACATATCAACAAATAAAGCACGTAGATACGAAATAATAGTCGTAAGATTCAAATACTGAATAGAAAGAAACAAAAGAGCTCATCATTTTTTTTTCTTCTATTGATTGTCTCTCGAACTTTATATACAATGAACGAATAGAAAGAACGAAAGAAAAAGGTGAATTCAAACGAAAGATTTCTTTTTTTTTCGTATATTCGTTAATATCAAATAAAATCGTACGAGATTATATAAACATACGAACGAATGACCAATAAAAAAATTTCGAAAATGTGAATATAAGCTTAAGTAAACATATACATATAAACGGTAAAGTTAAATATTCATTTCAAGTAGTTCTATTTTGCTTGTATTTGTCATACCTTTGATATCACAATTAACAGCATGTTCTGATTCTTTTTTCAAAAAAAAAAATTTCATCGATTGTTAGTTTAGTTGCACGCTGTTTTTTTTCGCTCGCTCGCTCACTCACTCTTTCTCTCGCAATCATATATACATATATATCTAAAAATAGAGAATTGATTAACTTTTTATTTTATTTTAATCGATCATTAAATTCTTGATACAATAATTTCTACAACGGGTATATCATTATATTTGTCTTTAATTAAATCTCGAACTCGTTCTATAATACGTTTTTTCATTGTATCAATATCTTGTTTTTGAGTCCATTCATAAGTTTTTAAATGTTCGACTAACCAATTGGGTGTCATAAGCATAAAATCAAGATCAAAACTCAACGGTGTTCGATGAATATGAATTGTGCATGATTCAAGTTTAAGTCCATTCATATGAGCTGTTTGATCTAGATATTTTCGTGATCGAGCTGATCGATTTGTTGATGATGAACTAGTCGTATTTATTGAAAAATATTTTGGATAATTAAAATAAGTTAATGTATCATTAACGCATGTTTCAAGTTCTTGACTTTTATCATAATTTTGAGTTTCGTCAAATGCATGATACCATAATGTATATAGAAAATAACCTGTTTTGGGTTTAAGTAATTTTGATACAATTGGATATATATTACTTTCAGACATAAGATGCATTGAAGCATTGCATAGAATAAAATCGAAATAATCTCGAGGTAAATTAGGTGCTGAAAGACAATCTTCAGCTGCTACTTGATATATATTAGGAGTTTTAATATTATCTCGAGCACGTATACACATTTGTTCGGCTGGTTCAACAAGATATAACGATGATGGTGATATATGAATATATTCAATCAATAGTTTCGAAATTAAACCAGTTCCAGCAGCTAAATCCATAATATGAAAATTTTTCTCGTCTTCTCTTCGATGTTTTTCAACAAATTTCACAAGACCCATAGCCATATCCGTAAATATTTGATATTGACTAATTAATATTTCATATGCATTAGCTCGCATATGCCATGAATCAATCGTTTGTTTGCGTTCATTATCAGTCATTATATTAAATCAAAAAAAAATAAAATCATATTTTAAACAAGCTTTATTTATTTCACAGTTTATATACTTTGAATGAAGACTTATTAATTAAAAAAAAGTGAATTATAATCTGTTGTCGATTTCTGTCTCTTACTTATCATTTCACAAGTATAGAAAAAAAAAGGAAGAAAATTAAATAACAAAATGAAAATTATCAGTCATGCAGACAAAGCTCGTAATTTAATTGAAGCAATCAGATAGAGAAAAAAAGAAGGAAGCTAATAGCATTGAATAAAATAAGATCACTGTCATATAAATATGTATATATAATCTATTATAGGTTGTGTTAGGAATGAAATAATAACAGTCAATAAAAAGATATTTGTGTTTTGTCAAACGTTTAAAATAAGGAAAAAGAAAGATATTATCAGATCGAGCGATGTGAAAAAGATTAGAAGAGACAAATGATAAGCATTTAAATTCTCAGTTTATCTGAACACGGTTTAAGTTGAATTTTGTTCGGCTTGCTTTTAGCATCATTTATAATTGATGATGAATGAGAAGGTACAGGAGAAGAAGAAATATTATGTGCTTTTCCAATATGTTCACGCATCGTTCGAATAAAGTCATTACTAAATTCTGGACAACGTAATTGTGTATCTTCAAATAAATGTCGTAATTTTTGAAATAAATCAACACCAGTTTGTGTATCACGTGCTGAATTATTACCGGAAGGTGAAAGATTATAACGTACGGAAAGCTATATGAAAAAGAAAAGAACATGATTTAATTAGAAAAAAATTAAATTTTTGTTTTCTGCAAGAATTACATCATTAAAAACAGATTCTAATAATGGATTAAATTGATGTGATTCGGCATGCTAAAAGAAGAAAAATAAAGTTAACAATTGTGGAAAATTTTTACACGTTAATATCGGAATTTTAAAAAAAGGCAGTCACGCAAAATACTTAAAATTGTTTTAATCGAAATAGCTGGAGTTCTGTAACTTTCACTATTCGCATAAGCGACGCAGCTTCAATTTTTAGGGGACGCAATATACTTTTAGATACGATTGTATAGTGTACATCCCTCCACATACTGATGGGTGGCGCAGGTTCAGTTTTTTAGGGGACGCAATTGCTAACCCGTTGTTTGCTGGCGCGCCTCCGATGACTATTCGAGAGAGTGGATCAATACCTTCTCTCAAATAGTGAACGGTATAGAACTCTAGCTATCTTGGTTTAAAAAATTATAAGCATTTTTTTCAGAATTCCGATAGTAGTAATTTCAAAGTTCATATAACAGATTAGCTTGTTTCTATTATGGTATATGTATCTTACACCTATTCCGATCAATCTGTCTAAAGCACCGACGATAGAAATAATTCCCGACATTAGAAGAATTATATTTCAATTCTTTGTTTAAAACTACCTGTGATTTATCTAGCCGTAGGGCAGGAATGGCGGCACCCTTCCGGAGAACGATTTTGCCCTCCAGAAATTAGGTTTTCGCTCTCCCGGAAATCGCTATCGCACTCTCGAAAGGAAAAACACTAAAAACTACTCTTATTAACATGTTTATATGTTTCTCATACCGAGTTTGATGGTAATTTTACTGTAGGAACCCATGGTTCTGCTTCTTCTTTTGACCTAATAAATAGAAATATTTTCGAATATATAATATAAAATCGATTGTTTTTATTTAACTTACTTATCTTCATCTGAACTTGATTCACCATCTGATCTTCCACCATGCTCATGAGTTTTTTTCCAATGTTGAAAACGTGAAATTAATTCCACTAAATATTTCGTTGGTTTAGTTGTTGAAACAAACTTCAATCGACGTAATTGTTGAGCTGTTGGTCTCTAAATAAATTCAAATACTTATTTTATGTCTTTTTTTCCTATTAAATCTACAAACATGTTCGGGATTTTTTTGTAAACAAGCTTCAACAAATTCTCGAAAACTTTTCGAATGATTTTCAGTTAATTGTGGTGGTGGAGTTTTAGGAATTTGAAATAAAACACGCATTGGATGTAAATCAGCATATGGTGGTTCACCTTTTACTAGTTCAATCGCTGTTATACCAAGTGACCATATATCTGCCTAAAACATTCAATAAGAAAAATATCAATCAAGTATTTCTGTTACTGTTAAACTTAATGTATTATGTATATATAATGAAATAGTGTTATTGCTAATTATATTAAATGAGATTCATCGAAAATGTACTAAGGGAATCGAAGATGTTGTAATTGCATCGGAAAAAAAGAACTAGAAATGAAGTTATTCTTCTAATTCTATTATTTCTGAAGAACATGTAGCATTGATTTTTTATATTTTAGTTTTAATGAAGAATAACTTCAAATAACATATTGTTCAATTATTTATCATATTCGAAGAGATCATCTTCACTCTGCTTTATCTCTTAAATATATAATGTAATAATAAACAGACGTGATAGAATAGATTTGTTCTAAACATCTTCGAAGTGTTTGTTATAAGAAGAGTAGGACTCTCGATCTATATTTAATATATTATAGACAATATTGAAAGAACATTTTGTTACTAATTAAAGATATATTTTGAAATAATTCTAATTCAATTAGTTTAAATAATGGGTGATTAAAAATGTAGATAGACAGTTTTTCTATGACATAATTATATTTTTCATATGTTAGAACGAACCGAAATGTGATGAAAAGAAACTGCATCTTGATAACCTTTCATGTATTCATGTTATTATCAAATTATCTACCTTTCTTCTCTTTCGATCTGAACAGTGAGTGTGATGTAAAATGAACACATATAATTAACATATGTTCATCTGTTAACGGCTCATGAATGCATCGTTAATCAGGATAGCGATTATTATCATCTTTTGACATAACCAAGAGCATTCTCTCCCTTATACAACCCATTTTGATTATATAATAAAAGATAAATTTTTAAGGTGCAAAAAGAAATCTTCATATTCGAAGAATTTTCTTTTTTATAAAGAAAAATATTTATATTATGTAGTAAACATAACGATCATATTCTCTGTCTATTATGATAAAACATTCTTACATATTCTAGAGTTGTATCAAGCATGAAATTTCATTGGAGAACTGTTTAATTGCAAGTTAATAGCTTTGATATCCTTGAGATTAATATAAACAGAATAGATGCTCTTCTGTCAACATGAGATAAACTCATGAGATATGATGCTTGCCTGAAAAATCAATATTCTCTACGAAGACTTTTATTAACATTCCAAGTTGTTATGATAGATGAGTCGAACTATGACTTTTGTAGGATATCTTACCGAATAATCATATTTATGTTGTAGTATAACTTCTGGTGACATCCAAAAAGGTGTTCCAACAAATGTACTTCCTTTATTCATAGAATCTGTTAATTGTTTAGCAACACCAAAATCTGCTAATTTAACATCACCATGTTCAGAAAGAAGAACATTAGCAGCTTTAATATCACGATGAATTTTCTTTTCTGAATGTAAATATTCAAGACCTTTAAGAACTTCACGTAAAATTATTGATATATTCTGTTCATTAAATGGACCAGGTTTCATAAGATCAAGTGCTGAACCACCACCGAGATATTCCATAACAATCCATAATTTCGTATCCTTTGAAAAAAAATTAATTATAAAAAAAAAATACATATTAATCTTGTTTTACTTTTAAATAAGAACCAAAATATTTCGTTATATATGGTGAATTACATTGTGAAAGTACTTGAATTTCTTGTTGAATATCTTCAATTTCATCTTCAGCTTTTTCCAAATCAATAATTTTAATTGCAACTATATTCGATGTTTTTATATTAATACCTTTATAAACTTCCTATATATCATACAAAAAATAAAAATAATTCATACGAAATTAGAAATAACTACTTACTCCAAATGATCCTCGACCAATATGTTCGAGTCGTTGAAAGACTTCTTCGGGTTCTGTTTTACCCTATAAAAAATTAAATTTTTTAAATTATCATTATATATAATTTCTTACATACCTGTTTCTGTAATATTTGTGGACTTTCACTCATTGAAATTAGACAAAACAATTCATATGCAAATTTGATGTTTCATTTTTTTTGCATTTATTTATTTAGAAAAATCTACATAATAAATATTATATTACATGAAGCAAAAAAAATCTGTCTCGATTTTACTCGTTGTTCTATAAAAATTTGATTGTATGCATTTGAATATGAAGAGAAATAAATACTTCACAATTTATTCGTTCTTGATTTTGAAAATATTATCAAGAAAGATATATTTTTGACTGACAATTATTATGATTGGTTGAATATCTAAACCATACAAAAAATTGCAGCCGTTTTTTTTGTATTTTCGAAAGACCTTGTGTTATATATCAAATACGGACGAATGACTCAGTAATTTAGCAAGATGCTCTATCATTTTGCAATAAATTTTTTTTCGTGATTATAAATAGACAATATTAAACGAGTTTCATTATGTGTTTCGCGTCGAAATCAAGAAGAGATCTTTTAGAAGGTACAGAGCTTTATTTTTTCGTAGATACTCTAGATTATATCAGATAGAAAAATCGAATTTTTTTGGACATTAAAAAAAAAGCTAAACATATGCTTCTTCTTGCTCGTTTATTCAATATTTATTCGATTCGTCATTCTAGTAAAACCCGTGAATACTTTGCCAATCTCAAAAAATTCTATCGTTCAACAACATTGGATTTATTTATGGCATCAACTAATCGAACATGTTTTGTCTTTGATAAAGAAGAATCAACAAAAATTCTTATTCAAATGATCTATGAAATACCAACAACAACAGTACGTCGTAAATTTAATTTATTACGTTCTGTTGATGAATCCGTTTCACAAACTATACGTCGTTTAACAGCAAATATTGAACGTTCTTCAAAAAAAGTCAATTTTAAAGCAAATAAACGTCGTGAAAAACAACAGAATAATAGTTCTAATACTTCTACTGAACAAGACTCTATTATTATTCAATTACTTGATAGTAATAATGAAATAATTGATGAAAATCAAACTAATAAACAAGCATGGTTAAGCTGTCGAAAATTATTAATTAATGAACAAACTTATGATGTTGAATATAATGCACCAGGTTGATTATTTCACATTTTTATTTACGAATTTTTGCATTTTATTCTTTTAGCTGTTATAAAGTTTCGTTTTCCTGATATTATTATGACAAATACAATAGTTACAGCATTAGTAGATTTAGATTATGGTGATTGGGAACATTCATTATTTGATTGGTATGTAACAGATGAAATAAAAATACAAGCGAATGATGAAAATGAAGATACGATTGATGATAGTCAATGGATACATGTACATCGTGGTCCATTTTGTACCTTTCATGATGAACATGTTAATAAATATGTACGTCTTTCATGTTTACCTCGAAATGATTTACTACGGCAAGGTATGCAAGCTGTACATGTATCAAAAGCACGAATTATTCCATGTCCCATTGATTTACCAATGAATACAAGGCATCAATTAACACAAGATTATTTTCCAATTGATTCAAATGAGTATGTTTTATCTTTAGAATAAGTTTAATATTTATTGTTTTTGCTTAGTCTTCGTCTAGTTTCTTATAATATATTAGCAAATGGATATGCATCATCAACTGGTGCAGGAGAGATTATATATCCATATTGTCCACAAGATTATCTTGAACATGATTATCGAAAACCACTTCTTCTAAGAGAAATATTAGGTTTTCATGCTGATATAATATCAATACAAGAATGTGATACAAGATTTTTTGAACGTGAACTTTCATTAGTATTAAAAGAACATGGATATTTAGGTGATATGAAAATAAAAAGTGAAAATGTACAAGAAGGTGAAGCAATTTTTTATCGTAAAGATCGATTTACGTAAGATGCTTTATTTTATTTTATTCAAATTAATATATATATGATAATGTTTTAGTGCTATTAATAGTCATAGTATAAGAATAGGTGACTATTTGCGTGATTCAAAACATCTAGAACATATTCGTCAACGATGTGTACTAGTACCGGAAATTAATACACATTTATTAGAACGAAATACTATATTACAAGTAAGTGATTTAGAATGTCTTCACTTTAGAACAAGACAGACAGAATATTATCACATTACATACAGATATACAATATCAAATAGTCGATTGATATTTAGTCATAAACAACATTAACATTTAAATGTCGTTAATAAAATATATTAGAAGTGACATAGATTATATCCACGATCAGATGAATACGAAAAAATATTTATCTTTCATGAATATATATGTTATATTATTTGATTTTCATTGAACCATACAGTTTTAGGAACAAAATAATTTCAGTTACATTAGAATAGAATTCTATCGATATATATTGACAAGTAATTTCTGATGTTATTCATAAAAATTAATATTACCCTCAAAGAATTCAAGAGCACTTTTTTTTATATACAAGCAAACTGTCTGTGAATCTTGCTTGAAGCATCTGATAAATAGACTTAACTAATGCATATTATTACATTCAGATGTTATATGATTATATCATTTATTAGGTTTTAGCATTGCAACCACAAGGACAAACTAATGAAATATTCTTAATATGCAATACACATTTATACTTCCATCCTACAGCTGATATTGTTCGATGTTTTCAAGTTGTAGTGTCTTGTGAACATATCAAAGAAGTCAAACAATTTTATGAACAACAAGTAATTTCTATTTCTTTTTTCTATAATATAAACATCTATATTTATATATATATAGAATAAAAATGTTTCAATTATATGGAGTGGTGATTTCAATGCTAATGTAACATCATTAGCATTTCAATTTCTTTTTTCTGGTTGTCTATTAACTGATACAAATCATCGTTCATATAATGAAGGTAATTCTATAAATCATGAAATAAAACCTTATGTTTTTATTTTTCATTAATTTAGATTATGCGACGTTAATAAAAGATTTTAATCATAATTCTTCATTAGAATTAAGTACTTATTCTCAATATGCTTATACAAATTATATGTTAAATTTTCATGGTGTTATTGATCATATATTTTTTGAAGGAAAAAAATTTCAATTTAAACGTTGTATACCAATGCCAACACATGAAGAAGTAACGGAATTTTCAGCTTTACCAAGTTGTAAAATTCCTAGTGATCATTTGGCTGTTGTGGTAGAACTTGAAATGATTAAATAATGTTGTTAATTATTTCTTTTGTTTGTCGAGATATAGCAAATAAAGTCATTTGTTTTGTTATTATATTGCATTTCTTTCAATGAATGATTTACAAAAAAATTCTTACCATAGGATGGCAAATACTATTCAATTGTGATAATAGACGGAAATTTATATTTAATAACAATGCTTAAATGTTTTAGCTTCTAGGGGTAAAAAAAAACTTTTGAAATTCTTTATACTTTGTATGCAGACAAAAGAAGCGCATGATAATTACTTCAATATTGTATTACAGCTAGACATGCACTCAGTGCACATGAAATGTTTTTGCCTGAATAAAGACAAAAGCTCTTATCTATGAAGCTACGCGACAATATAATTTTTCATTGATAAAAAAAAAGAAAAAAAAAATTAATGTCAGTTGTATTGTTAGATAACATGTTAGAATCGATCGAGAAAAAAAAATTTATTTAATTATTTACTAGTTTCTTATCAATCTCTTATTTAATCAACTAACTTATTAGATCATTCACCATTTGCTTGTCAAAAGTACTTATCTTACAGTATGAAAGTTTATTGATATAGCTCATAAGTGTTATTGTGTTTGAGTGCATGCATACATATCGTTATATAATGTAAATAGCATTCATATTAGTCGACAAATATGGTAATATACAAATTCATTTTTGAACAAAAAAAATGAAATTTATACTTGTTTAAATATTGCACTCTTATTGATAGTATCAGATAAATGCTAGGTTATACAGAGAAATTGTTATTATTCGTGAACAAAAATCCTCCAGTCTAATCAATTTTTATCTGATGAAAAAAACTTTTTTTTTATTAACAATATCTGATGTCATGTATGTCATTGAAGAGGAAGTTATAATAAAAAGAAGATTCTCATAGAATTCTATTTCTTAACGAGATACTATTCTATTGAAGAACTACCGGCCGACATGATCTGAATATTCATTAAGAGATCAGATTATTGTATGATAAATTTTCATACTCAAAACAAGTTGAAAATGAAATTTTTGTAATCAACTATATCTTCCGTTAGATAATTGCATACAGTAATAATTCATTTTTTATTATTTACATAGATTTTGATATATATTTCCATAAAAACAAGATTAATACTTCAAAAAGAATTTGCTTGATAAGATGATACTTTCATGCTCTGGATTTCAGCGTCCTCTACTCCATTTTGTAATTCACCATTCATAAAAAAGACAAACATAAAAAGAAAAAAAAAACAAAATTTTGAGATAGTTATACGGCTTGTGATTAAATAACTTCATATCTTTTATTATTATAACAAAAATGACCAAAGACGTAAATAGTTGCATATATTTTATCTTTTGTGATAAATTTTGTTTTTCGTGTATTAGGATCAACTACAAGCTACAGTTGCTTTTGCTGAAATTAACAAACGTGCTGACTCACAACCAGGTCTAATCAAAAAAATTAATGCCGTTATTGTATTTGACGTAACTAAAGATGGAAAAATTCAAAAAAGTTGGAGTAAGTTTTTGTTTTATTGTTTTATTAAATAAAATGAATTTTGTATTTAGCTATTGATGGTAAACAAGGAACACTCTATGAAGGCAAACCAAAAGAAGGAACAACAGCTCAAGTAACAATTACGGTTGATGATAATGATTTCGTAGATTTAGCTTCAGGCAAAGCTAATGCACCTTCAGTATGTATTTTATATTTTCATTTATTTTCTTTTTTTAATTATTACTTGCCATTTATTTTTATAGCTTTTTGCTAAAGGCAAACTTAAAGTAAAAGGCAATGTGATGTTAGCACAAAAATTATCAACATTATTCAAAGAACAATCAAAATTATAAACTGTGATTTTCTCTGCGTGTGTGTGTGTGTTTTTAACTATGCATGTTATAAAGAAATGCATTGTTTTTTTTTTCTTTGATTAAAACTATTCTATTCGATAATTGAACAGAGATGTCTATAATAATTACTTACTATGATTTTCTTATTTTAAAACGAATTACATCTGTCGCGATGTTAAAAAAGAAGAAAAAAAAAAGCTCATTGAATATCTCTTTACATCTGTCATTTATTCCCTTGAGTTCATGTATAGAGATATTACAACCATATACGATTACATTCAAAGGAGATGCTTGTATGTGAAATCAATCTCGTTTTTTTTATATCGAATGTGAAAAAATTAGGCTCATTGTTAATACAGAAGTGTGTATATATTTGCTCTCATACGCTAGTAAAACCATAAATTGAAGGATTTTAAGCTATATGATCGTTTTTTTTTCTTCTTATGTTCTAATCAATGTTCAATAGTCGTTTGTCGTTAGTATTACAATATCAATGATTAAAGGAATGAAAAAAGAAGAAGAAGGAGAGAAGAACGAAAGAGGATATTATTGAACTTAACCACACAAAGAACGTAAGAATATCGAAAAACGTATAACAATATATGAATAATAATATAAAAAAAATAATGAGACAGAATATAGTAAAAGAACAACATCTATTCAGTTTGATTTCATCACATATATCCAAGTAAAAAAATGAATAACGAAATAATTGCAGTAGCTTCAATTTTATTTTTTATTATATTACTTTTATTTGGTTTTATTATCGTACTAATTATTATTCTATGTCGTTCTCCAACATTATTTCATTTTTTTTGGCATGGCCATCAGCAACGAGAAAAAAATTCTTATATACGTGTTTCCACATCAACAACAAACGACAGGTACATTTATGAATTTGAAATATTTACAATAAGTATACTTCAAAATGAATCGCAAGAAAAAAAATGAGATTCGCTATTAAAACAAATATCACTTAGTCAAAGAAGATTGGAAACCCTATAATACATGCTTGAAAAGTGTTCATTGGACAACGAACAATATACATCATCTGTTTCTTATGAGTTTAACCAATCGCACTAACAAAAGTATAGAATACATAAAAAATTCTATATGCTCAACCAAGACTGACTGATATAATTATTATTTATTATTTTTTCTTTTTAGTTTTTAATAATCAGAATTGAAGTAGAGAATAAAAAAAGAATCGAACAAAGATGATTGTGAACAGAGAAATAACGATGAGAATGACGTCTTATGAACACTCTACTATGACTCTAGTTAGTCGCCGTCGGACGACTTACAGATCGGATCGTGTTGTCATCGTTTCTTTATTGTTCGTTAATAATTCTCTTCATTCTCTTCTTTTATTTTTTTCTTCTTCTTCTTCTTCTATATTCCATCACACTCACCCTATTTCTTTTCTTTAATAAGAGTGACGATTGTTATAGTAGAAGAAATAAGTTGCAATCCATAGTTAACAGAACAGAACAGTGATTAATCGTCAGACAAACATAAATATATATATATATATATATATAGCTATAGTTATAGTTTTATTTCGTTTTTGTTCTTACGCTTAAATATCCGAAGATGAGTACGAGTCGACAACATTGGTCTTGGCGAAGTTGTTTTGCGGCTGTAAAACATAATAAAAAATCAAAGAAACAAACTAATCATCAACCACTGTGAGTGAATTGTAATAATCTATATAGCTTAAAATATTCATACTATTGATTAAATTAATATATATATATATAATCAATTTGATATATTTATTATTATTATAGTTTACAAAAAATAACATCTAATGGAAATACACATGATAAACATTTACATACGGTTGATGAAAACTCTAATATTCTTATATCATCAACACAAAAACAAAATCATATCGATACAAAAAATGTATCCTACTTCTTATCAGAGATGACAACATCAAATGAATATGATCAGCATACAATACCAAACTCGTGTATTATTAAAATTGATTCAACATCCTATGATACTGAAAATCATTTCATTGATGGTGATAGTATAGAACAAATAACAATTGATGATTTTGATTCATCTATAATTAATCAAAATTCATTATCGTCAATAAGAGCAACACAATTAGATGCTATTGTAGAAGATTCAAATGAAGAAAATTCTGATGATTTGGATGAAACAATACAACCTTTGAAGTAAATTTTCAAAACAATAACACAAAAATTATTTTTATTTGTGTATATATATATAATAGATTATGTTGTGATCGTGATATAATTGATGATTCAAATGATCTTCGGTCTCGTTTATATGACTTAAGTAAAATGAATCATGTCATAACACAATTTAATGAAAATGGCAATTTACTCGGTGAATTCTCACGTCAAATAGATAAATTAAAGCTAAGAACTGATGACATCATACGAGCTAGTTCTCAAATGCCACGCGATGCTGAATTACTTGAAGCACGGTACGGACGAAAGAATAAAAATATCTTCTTTATTTGATTATTAAATTTTTGCACTGGATTCTTTATTTGTTTTGTTTTTTTCGTATAGATATTCAACATTATTAGCTACTATAGAAAGTCTTTCAATATTATTAAAAATTGCACAAATTCCAGCTTGTCGTTCTCTTCTTAATCGACTAGTATTTTCTATTGAACAACGAACAGAACAACTTAATAAACTTGTTCAACTTACATCACAACCATTATACAATCAGCAACAACGACGAGATCTATTTGATGATGATTTTCTATCGTTTCGGAGTGCTTTATCATCATACGAACATCTTTTTACAACATCTTCATAATAACTATGCGTACATGTATCTTTGTATTTATGTTTATTAGGGTTTTTTTTTATACAGAATGAATTAATTTAAAACACGAATTATCCCCTGTTAATTTCTTTTTCTTGTTAAATAGCATAACGCTAGACATTGCTTTTTTTTGGCTATCATATCATTCGATCCCCGAGACATATATAGATACATATAGAATGGGGTTATTCCCAATATGGATTCTGTTTCTTTTTGCTCTAAAAACAACTATATATTGGGACGATCGATAATATAAACCATTCGGATGGGTAATTATATGTAAGAATTAACTCGAACAACAGACAAGATATGTTTGAGATCGTGGTGCCCTTAATTGTTTTTATTAGTATTTTACCAAAAATAAACACACAAATTAGTTCTGTTTGCAACACATTGAACGACTTAAAAAATAATGTGACTGATGAAAGTTATTCATCATTTAAATTAAAACGATTACATATTCTATGTAATGCTATACATACACCTCGAACAGTAACATATAAGGAAGATTCAAATTTAATACCAGATTTTGATCTAACTCAAATTGATTCAGGTAAAATTAGATTAGTAAAGAAATTCATTTGAAATTATAATTTAGAATATGATGCGAATCAAATATTGAAACGATTTCGTCGAGGTCGAGGTGGTGGTGGTGGTGGTGGTAGAGGAGGAGGTGGTGGTGGCAGAAGCGGTGGTGGTAGATTTAGCGGTGGTAGCAGAAGTAGTAGTAGCAGAAGTGGTGGTTCGAGAATTTTTAGCGGTAAGCTATTTTATGAACGATCATTTTTTTTTATGAAAGGCGACATTTTAGGTGGTAGTCGATCATCTTCTTCTGGTGGGTCATCAAGAGTCTTTAGTTATAATTAATAGATACATTTTGTACAGGATATTCTGGAAGTAACCTGTCAATGATTTGTTTTCGTATATCTTTGCTATTTCATTTAACTTTGTAGGTACTTTTTTTTAAATCAGTGGTGAATGTATCGGGTTCTTATTTATTCGAACAGTCTTTCATACCAGTCTGCAAACTTAGCACTTTGAATCGAAGTATAGAACTTTTATTTTCTTTGTATTGATAGAAGAATCTTATGTATCCTTTTTTCTCGTTAAATCATCTCAATGTTCTATCATAGTTTTCTACTAACTTTACATTAACGACAAGCTTTGAAACTTATTCAGTATACGTGCACTTCATAGGAATAGAAGTTTACAGGTCCGTAGAGAAAGCCGTTCGAATAAATAAAAATTCGGTATATTCACCTTTAATTAAAAAAAAATTATCGATACAGTTGAAGGAAATAGCCAAGATATACGGAAAAACTTCTGATAGTTTATTTCTGGAACGACCTGTATATATCAGTTCGTTTTTAATTCAATTTATTTAGGTAGTAGCTCATCATCATCACGTGGTGGAATTTTTTCTCGTAAATATAAATAAAAAAAATACGATTATTTCTTGTCTCATATAATACAAAAAAATGATTATTATTAGGTAGTGGAACATCTGGCAGTAGCAGCTATCGAGTGCGTTCAGCCCTTAGATCAATGATACACAAACCATCATCATCATCAAGTTCAAGTTCGTTTTAATAAATGAAATTGCAAATAAACATAAACAATATTTATTTCATTGAAGGAATAGCATCCACTATACGTAGTTCATCAGCTACAAGTGGTAGTAAGCCCGGTATACGTGATACAATCCGTAAGTCAATATTATCGATCACTAATTTAAAAAAAATACATTGATCTTCATAGGAAAAATAACAGGTAGCACTGGTAGTGGTTTTAGATCTGGAGGAAGTCGTTTTGGTATAGGAGGTTCTGGTGGAGATGTTTGGGTAAATTAAATACTCGTTTCTTTAATAATTCTTGCATTATTATTTTCAAGGTACGTTCAAGTAAAAAGTTTTTACCACCTGCTGCTCGTTTTGGCAAACGATATTATCAACGAACTACATATATGCGAACTTTGCCTGTTGGTGCTGGTTATCATACAGGAAGTCGAGTACATTATTATCCAGTTTATTATGGACACGGTAAATAATATAGAAAAATTATTCATTGATAAATATCTAAAACTAAAATTTCAGGTCATTATTATGGTTATCCACCTGTTGAAAAAGAGCCTCCTAAACATATTAATGGAACACCACCGACTGTTTTTTATTGTATTCAAGAAGATCTTAATACGACATTAGTCAACAAAACATTGAATAAAGATGGCTTTGGTGTTTGTAATGTATCTGGCAATTTAGTTACTTGTCCAGTTGAAATTGAATGTAAAATGAGTGAAGCAGATATATGTTGTGAAGGTAAATTTTTATATTTTCTATTTTTTTTTATTAAATTATATAATCTAGATGAGCAAGGTATGCCTTATTGTTGTGGTGGACCAATTCCTGAAGAATATTTTTCACAATATGGTGGCTATGCAGATGATTGGAAAGCTTCAGCTGTAAATTTTAATACAATGTAAGAAATATTTTTTTTCTAAAAAGATAATTGCTTTTATTTTGTCTTGTCTTATTTAGATTACATTTTATTACAATGATGATGATAATGATGACTACTTTTTGTTTTACAATGTGGCAACGACGAGGACAATAGACTTTCTTGTGAATTAATTTTATTTAGTATATGTTTTCAAAACGCAACCTTTCAATATGTGGATAGACATGCATACTATATATATTTGTATGGAATAGAGAGAAAGAAAAAAAAAGAGAAGATGTGCCACACATAATTATTTTTCATTCTAATATTTAATTTGCTTTTCGTTTACCATGAACAAGAGCATATGGTAAACCATATAAGGATGACAAAAGTTCACTTTTTCGTTTTGTATGCATATATGCTTCACGATCATCTTCATTGCTACTGTCACCATTGATTTGATCATCACCAATTGGAACATATTGAAGGCGAGATGCTGATAAACCTTCTAATTTCTAAAAAAAAAATAGTATATAAAATAGTATTTCTATATAAATATATAATATATACTAACTTCACGAAGATTTCTACTTTCAACATTATTTGAACAAAATATTGCAATAGTAATTAATAAAAGCATAAATGTGCAAATTATTTTCAACATTTTGATTTAAATATTGAAGAAAAATATGGATTTAATCTAAAATAATTTAATTTGTAATAGATATATGTGTCGTTAATTAGTCTTTCAACCCTGAACGTTCGTCGAGAAATCAAATAGAAAATGTGAAAGAATAAAATGTGTATATTTACTCAACACTATATCTCATCTAGACAAATGGTTGATTTGACATGCAAACAAATATTTTTTTTTCTCGTTTATTGTCTATTCCCAAGAACAACTATACATTGTCCTTGTTCGTAGGTAATATTTAGTTCACCTACCCTTATTACTTCTTCAATTCTAACTAAACGTAGTATATGGTCGACGTGTGCTCATTGATTTTACTAAATAAGGTTTAATATATAGTATGAATATAATTGCGTATATCTCGTTCTTTCTTCTCCTATTATCTTAAATTTATTATTGTTCTCATCTAATTAAATTTAATGTGTCAAATTCTGTCTGTATTTCCAATAAGAAAAACTAACAAACAACCTCACTCGGAAACAATTTTAATACTACACTGGTTGTTAACTTTGTTTTATATATATATATATGTGTGTTGGAAAATAATGAGAAAGCAAAAAAAAAGAGGAGAAGAGAAGAAGAAAAAAAAATCATCCAGTGTTTTCAATATCCGGAATGGTTTCTCCTTAATATAAATTAACATTTTAGTCTCGTTTTTCGTTTCTGCATCATTAGAACATATGTTACAAAAATATGAGAATAATATAATAAAAATAATCTTAAAATCTTCAAAAGTATTGATAATTACTACTGTCAACTTACCATTTCAACCTAACATATTTATATATAGAAAATAATTTTGTTTAGAATTTCAATAAAATCTCTTCAGAATTAATATTAATATTAAACATAGATAAAAGAAAATAGTTATTAATGTTGCATATCTGATGAAAAGATGATGTAAAATGGAAACGATTCGTAACAAAATCAAAGCGACTAGATTTGCATTACAATATGATTCTTATCAAGGGATCTTTTCTTCTTCAAAAAAAATATCAACATGTCCATTTGCATTGATCGGTTTCAAATTTCCCTTATAATTAGTCATACAATTTCTATCTTACTAACAAAATATAGAAATCTTCAAAACGGAAGAATATAGACATATATTAAATTTCAAAGATATTCAAGGTTATTCAGAACAAATCTTTAATTTAGTAGATTTCACAATAGAATCATATATATCATATTTAATATTCATTTATTCACATGAATATTAGATGCACTTAGCTGTTTCATGTAAAAAAAAATTGCTACGATGTCTTTGCAGAGATATTTTATGTTTTTAATAAACCAATACCAAAATATTCATAATACATATCCGAAACTTTAATTTTTATAGATTATATATCAATTTAGTAACTAGTGGAAATTACTTAATTGATTCCTGTTTGTCTAGATTTTGGAAGTATATATGACATTTTATAGATTAAATCTATTTATATCTCTAGTCTGAAATTATAAAAACACGAAAAACTTTTTATATTCAATTACATTTAATCGCATGACAATAAAATAATTTTATATATGCTATATTAAATAATATGCTTAGTGGAACATAAAGTGAATGCATGATTACCTATGTCTAATATCAAAATATTATTTTAGAATGTGTAACTAACTTCAAATTCTGTATGAATATTTTTCTAACAAATATTGAAACAAATAGTAAAAGATCACTTAACTTATAGAAATAGTATTTAGATACTGCAATGGAATGATCAACATCTTCACTATAAGAATGGAATAGAAAGTGTCCATCGACAATACTATATATATAAACGAATTGTTTTCATAGCTAAAATGTAGGCATATTTATGATTAGATTCTTACCAAAAATATTTTTTCCGAAAAAGCAGAATATTCACATAAGATCATATGGAAATCATTTACTTGTTATTTTCGAGCCGTCAATACTTGTACTTCCATCGACTTGTGATAAAAATATGCATAGTTGTATCACTGAACTTAAATATTTTGAACACGACATAGGAAGTATATTAGATATATTTAGTAGATAATACTCATGTCTCAGAAATATTTAGTCATTGTATACAGATAACATGACGTTTAATCTGTATATTATAATACATGCGACTTGTCAAGTAATTATTGGAACAGAAAAAGAATCTTCATGATTTAAAAATAGATTCTTCAGTAGACTTTAACATTAATTCATTATAAAATATCTTGACGAGCTCAATCATGGATAAATTTCAAGATGTCTTTGATTATCAAAACTATTATTGATAAATATTACTTACAAGTAAAATTCACAAATCCAAACTTTGATCTATTCTCAAAAATAATTATGCATGATTTTCTTTAAACTGTATCTAAACCGCAAATAATCATTTGTCTCCGCATATTTTTATATAAAGAAATCGAGTCAAACTTAAGAAAAGTTCGATTATTAGTTTTCAAAAGCAATCAGCTAACCAAATTCGTCTATTATTGTCGAAATCCCAGGATGAGTGTTACTGAGGACACAGGAAATAAGTACATCCACTCCAAAATAAAAACCTCGATCAGTCATGATTATATGTTAGTGACGTATAACACCTGTTTACATTCATGACATTTAACAATGATATATTATTGTATGTTGTCATTTATTATGCATTTAGTTTGCAAACTTGACTAGCGAAAATATATGAAAACATTCGAATTCATTTGTAGTACATTTCACAAATCTTGATAGATTTTTCTTGAAATTCATATGCATGTAAATACCGTTCGTTTGGTTAAACAATTTCGAAACATACCACAGTTTTCTAATTAAATTAATAATTTGTAGCACGCATATCATTTTCAGATAAAATACATATCACACCTGACAAACATACAAAACAAAAGGTATTTATTATACTCGTCAGATACAATATTTCTAAAAATATTTTTTAGGAAATTGCTCATAGTCGACAAGCACTAACATCCATTTCTAATACGATTGATCGATAGAAAAATATTGTCTATGATATTAAACTCCTAACATATCAAAAATTCCCTTTCTCTTTTCAAGTAAGTTGTTATAGAAAAGACTATGAAAGTCGTTTTAAGAACTAGACGATTTTAAAGTTTTATTCGAGTTAAAACGTTAGTATGATATGTAGTTTCGCTTTTATTGAAATTTTAAACAGGCCCTTATCAATAACACAATTCATCATTGCTTTTTGTAAAACTATAATGAAAGTTAAATCATCCATTGTATTAAACCTTGCTAATTTAAACTTGACTCTAGAATTTTTGCAATAAATATTCTAACGTTATAAAGATTAATAATGAAATTTTATCAAGTAATACGGCCTTCTTCTTTTCTTAATTGTCACCATTTTGTTCATATTATTACATACATTCAAGTATAACAATACTATTTCAATAAATATGAACGATATTCCAATAAAATGATATATGTAATTATTTGCCATTGAAAAATTTGTCCTGTATTGTTCAAGTCTAATGAAAAACAATCGATTCTCAGAATTCGTGTTTTCTCTCTTGGCCAAGAGAATTTTAAATAGTACCATATTTATTGAGTTATTAGTATTGAAAACTATTCTTTCAGGGTTCAGTGGACGTCAATGTCATAGGAAAAAAAAACGAATGACAATAAATTCAATTGTCTTGAACATCAACGAAAATTTTACCACCATGAAATTTCATTATTCTATGTTCTCCATCAATAGATGACGCAAGTAACAAAACATATCTCTAATTTTGACTCTTAAACTCTATTCTTCCATTAACTAAGTTTGACTATTCCATTTTTTTTATGTGTCTATATGTATTAACTAATGTATCTTACATTTTTATTCTTTTCTTTTGACCGACTGTTATTGTCTATTTCCGTCGAGTCGAACGAATGTACGATACATAAAAAGTTTTTTTTTTTCCTTCATCGCTTATTCTATCAGCGTCACACGCAAGGCAGTCGACCCCTATCATAGAACGAAAGAAAAGAAGAAGAAAAAAAGAAAGAAGGAGAACAATAATAAACACACATACACGTCGACCAATTATACCCTTGCACATTCATTTCTAACGTTTATTTCATCATCGTTTGCCAATAGTGAAAATCTCGTTCTAGTTGGACCATTTACAACCAATGTAAGTAGCAACAAAGCTCGGGTTGGTTGTCCAATTCCCACCAGTTGATTTGTAGATAGAAATCAAATGAATTTCTCAATCATAATATTGAACAAAATGCACAAATTTCTTCTTTTTTTTAGTCCGTTTAATGATGGATTCAGGCTTACAAGTAAAGAATTAGTTTATCAAAATTCATTTCTTAATTTCAAATTTCGTAGGTTTCTCAACAAAGTTCTTCACCAACGACTGGTGGAAATGTTATTGTACTTAATAATAATGATATGATGCAACAACGAACAAGTATGGGTGGCCAACAAGTAAGTTTTAATGAAGAAAAAAACAAGTTTGAAATAATTTTAAAATCTTTCTTTTTTTCGTTAGATTATTCTTAAAACAAGTTCATCACCAACATCAAATTCAACACAAGGTCAAATTCTTCAAACAGCTGATGGACAATTAATTATATTACAAAGTGCTGAACAACAACAAAATCAATCGACACAATATGTACAAGTTGGTGGACAAAGTAAATAAAAAAATTCTTTATATTTATTTCGAAATTTTTATTTTCTTCTAGTTTTACAATTAAGTAATGTACAAACAGCTCAACAACCACAAACTATAACAATTCCAGCTGGTGCACTACAACTTGGTGGTAACGGACAACAAATTGTACAATTATCAACACCAACAAAAATGCAAACATCACAAAATGGTCAAGTTATAATGGTAAATATTGAATAGATTTTTTAGTTTATTTTATCTTCAATTTAATTCTAGATGGTACCGGGTAATTCAGGTCAATTACAAACTGTTCAAATGCAAACAGCTGGTACAGCAACATCAACACCTAACCAAAATGCTGTTGCACCTGAATCCACAGAAGAAGAACCATTATATGTTAATGCTAAACAATATAATCGTATACTAAAACGACGTGCCGCACGAGCAAAACTTGAAGCAGAAGGAAGAATTCCACGAGAACGTAAAGTATGTAAAAGAATGCATTCTGTAGTCTAAATAAGTTAACTATGGATAGAATATGCTTCAAGTAACGAGAGAGTCTCTAATAATCTATTATAACAAGATACAACCTACTATTCCAACTTAGAGTTTAGCCGAGCTTTGCTGTAGACCACAAAAAGTCAGCATAGTTAAACAAAAGGTTATCCTTATTTTATGGACGATGATACTGAGATATCGATTGCACTAGATCTTAGTAGACCTTGATAGATCTCATCCGATATACTCTATGAAACGGTCTACAATATTATTACTAAATATCATGTTTCCAGCATTGAAGTGAGCTGTGCATTATAAATTTATTTACTTTCTTTGTAGCGTAAATTTCTTCATGAATCTCGTCATCGACATGCAATGAATCGTGTTCGTGGTGCTGGTGGTCGTTTTGCTCCTGGATCGAAACAAAAAGCATAAAATCTAACTATATATATCGTGTGTTTGTGAATTGTTTTCTTTAATTTTTTTTTCTTGAACTTGCGTGCTTGTGTTGTGTATATTGTAAAGTTAAAACAGCAAAAGGATTTTTTTTGTAGACATCTAACTGACTGCATTAGAGGGAAAACAAACAGATTTATTGTTTCGTTTCATTTTTTTTCTTGTTGTTGTTGTTTGTGGATATTTTGCTGAAAGTAAGCAAGAATAAAAATAAATCAAGAGATAAATTTTGTTTGATTATTTGGCGGAAAATTTAAAGTATTTCATTGTTTTAGACAATATGCACGAGCGACAGTTAATATTTGAATCAGTCTTACCAAGTGAACTTGATCCAGCTAGATTCTCAAAACCAGTTATTGATGGTATTGAGCAACCGTTAACAGGTAAAGTCATTTTATTTAATCTATAGAAAAACATATTCTTTACTTTTAGTTACCTGTACAAATGGTGAAACTATTGTACATAATCCAAAAGAATTAAAAATTGCACCATCAATAAAAGATGATTTTGATGATGATGAATTATTAGCATGTGCTGAAAATCTTGAAAATGTTCCTCCGGAAATCTTAGAAAAACCAAAGAAAACTAAAGAACGACCTAATAATCCATTATTTAAATATCGTCGCGGGGTTTTATCAGTCTCGGATTTATCTGCTCAAATTTGGTGTGAACAACAATTATTATATAAATTTCTCTATCCATTTGTTCTTAATGATGATGGAGAAATAAAACGTGTTGATGATAAGCCACATATGTTACGCGGTACATCATTACATTTAGAACGTGAATTAGAAATTCAAATAAAAATTTCTATTGAATGTAAAACACGTGAAGATTCATATGGTGTACGTTTATTAAATATGATACAAGGTATTAATGGTATATTAACATGGGATAAACCAAATGAACGTTATATAACACGTGAAATGCCTGTAAGAAATTGAATTATGAAAAAAAAATGTCGAATTTTTTCTCTCTATTAGATTTTTGGGAATATGTATGGTGGTAAATTATATTTCCGTGGTATAATTGATGAAATCAATTATGATCCACGTACAAATCAATTAGAAGTTGTAGAATTTAAAACTCGTGCATCTAAAACAGCACCAAGACCTCAACAAACCTATACACATGAAGTTCAAGTTAATATCTATCGAACATTACTCGATGAACTTATTCAAGGGCGAGTAGATAAATCACTTTATTTCGAACGTTATAATCTTGAACCAACTACTCCATTATGTGATTCAGTACGAAATGAATATAATGAACGTGGTTTTTCCAATGTTGATACATTGGAAAATGCTTTTGATCTATTAACTAAATTAGCTTTTCAAATGCCAACAATTACAACTAGTAAGTTTCTATTGATCAAATTTTGAATAAATATTAGAGCTAGATGTTATCGATTGTAGTGGCTGTACATATGGGCATGAGAAGTTATCTTAGACCTTTAATGGGTGGACCAGAAAATGAGGTCATTGAGTCAGAAAATGTTTTTCCTTCGATTGACACGGCTACAATGCAGAACAAATTGAGTTGTTTATGAAATAAAAATTGTTTTTTTTTCCGTTTCAAATTATTGGCCAGAATTTCATTTTCGTATTTAAATTGATTAAAATTTGAAAATATTTTTAGATGGTGCTATTGAATATATTCTTCAAACTGATGCAACATGGAAGCATCGAAAAGAATTTCACCGTGATGAACATCATCTTGAACAACTACTTCTTAAATCTGAACCATTCTGGCTTGGTACACGTGAACCAGAAGGTGTTGATATTGAAGATGCTTATAAATGTAATTGGTGTGATTATTCAGATATATGTCAATGGCGTGAAGAAAAAGCAAATGAATTTGCACGAAAAAAACAACGTTTAAATTAAAATATTTCTATAGAATTATTTGTTATGTATATAATGTAAAGATTTATCTGTAACTGTGATCAATCTCATTTTTTCTCTCTCTCTCTCTTCATGTCAGTTTAAAACCTTATTTTTCTATGTTTTCTAGATGGCTAATCCAAAACGAACTGTTTATGTTGGTGGTCTAGCAGAAGAAGTTGATGAAAAAACTATACATGCTGCTTTTATTCCATTTGGTATGAAAATAAAATATTAGAATAATACAATTTTATTTCTATTTTTAATAATAGGTGATATTTTTGAAGTTCAATTTCCTATGGATTATGAAACACAAAAACATCGTGGTTTTGCATTTGTTGAATATGAAACAGCTGAAGATGCTGCAGCAGCTATAGATAATATGAACGATTCAGAATTATTTGGTCGTGCAATACGTGTTAATATAGCTAGACCAGTTCATCTTAAAGAAACAAGTTCAAAACCAGTTTGGTCAGAAGATAAATGGTTATCAGAAGCAATGAATTCAGTTGAAAAAGATAAGTTAGCAACAGATGATATCACTACTACTACTCCCACTCCTACTGATGCAAAACAACAAGAAAATGTATCTAAAGATACAGATTTAGATGAAATTGATTTTGATACAGGTCGACCATTATCAAAACGAATCAAATCAACAGCAAATCCACGTGTTTATTTTGATATTGAAATAAATAATAGTCGAGCTGGAAGATTAATTATGGTACTATATGCTGATATTGTACCATTAACAGCAGAAAATTTTCGTTGTTTATGTACGCATGAAAAAGGTTTTGGTTTTCGACATACATCATTTCATCGTATAATCAAAGAATTTATGGCCCAAGGTGGAGATATGACAAAAGGAAATGGTACAGGTGGAAAATCAATTTATGGACGAACATTTAAAGTAATAATACAAAAAAAATATTTTTATTTCGAAATAAAAATTAATATTTAGGATGAAAATTTTAATCTTAAACATACACATGCCGGTCAATTATCAATGGCTAATTCAGGTCCAAATAGTAATGGTTCACAATTTTTTGTAACTTTTGCTAAATGTGATTGGTTAGATAATAAACATGTATGTTTCTAAAAATTTATTTTCATTCTTAAATATTAAGAAGAATTTTTCTAGGTTGTATTCGGTGAAATTATTGAAGGTTTTGAAGTAATTAAAAAAATTGAAGATGCTGGAACAAAAAGTGGTACAACAACAAAAACAGTGACAATTGCTGATTGTAATGAATTTAAATAGTTTATCTGTTTATTTGTATATAGATATATATGTTATGTGTTCATTAAAGATTTATTTTCTTTTTTGATGAACTAGGAGAATAAATAAAACCAAAAAAACGTCTGTTATAAACAAGAGAGAAATAATAAACATAATAGTTTTTTCATTTCAAAATCAGTGTTAACTATATGTGCGTAATTTTATTCAGCGCATGGGCGCCGCCCACCCGAAAAACGAAACCTGGATAAAGCACTGATTGACTTGTGTAGAAAATCAAAATTATATTTTCTTTCTCTATGTCATTTGAGCGTGTCGAGGCCTGTCTAGATTTAATTTACTATTTTTTTTCTCTACTTGAAAAGCAAGAGAAATAAAAAAATGGTTGTCATGACTAGAAGCATGTTTATCAAAATATGTAAGATAAAGATAAGAAAAAAAATACATAAGTCATTGCTGACGATGAATACTTAAGAAAAAAAAACTAGGGATCAAATTGAGACTAAGCATAACATAAATTCACATTCTCTAAGACTTATTTGATTATAAATGAAATTTTTATTTAGAAATAAAAAAACTATTTTTGATCTATTGATATTGCATAGATTCTGTATCAAATTGACTTGAAGGTGCATCTTGTTGAGCATCACCTTCTAATATCATGCCTAATATATGTTCTTGTTTGTCAGTATCTAAATGTACAGTTAATACCCGTTGACTGATTGGTATTAATTGAATTATTGTATTTCGAATAATATTTCTTGTCCAAAAAGCAATAGCAGTACTAATAGCACCAGTTCCACATGCTTGCGTTTCATTATAAACACCATTTTCATATGTTCGTAATTGAATTGTACATTGATCTCTAATTGGATAAGCAATATTTAAATTTAAAGATGGATTATCAAGTTTATTTCGATAAAAATCTAAATTTTCATTAGCAAATTTTATTAGATCAAATTGATGAAATTCTTCAATTGAATCAACTAGTTTTCGAGCATCAATAATCACATGATGACTGCCAACATCTACATATGTCCAAGAATCAATTAATTGCAATTGTTTATATAAAGGTAAACGTAAAGCAACACGATCATTAGCAACAATTTGTGCTGTATACAAACGATTATTTAATGTTAATTTGATACCATGAATTATATCGAAATTATCAGTTAAAACAGCATGTCGAATAGCACATCGAGCTCCATTTCCACACATAGCTCCTGTTGATCCATCAGGATTATAAAAATCATAATTACAATTCGAATTCTCTTTATCTAATTCAAGTAATACAAGAACACCTTCGGCATCAGGTAAATTTTTTCGTTTACATAAACTAGTAATTAACAGAATATCCCATTGTTTATTAATTATCTTCTGTCGATTATCGACTATAACAAAACGATTTCCCGCACCGGACCAATGCTCAACTTCTAGTAACATGTGATTAACAACACTCTAAGGAAGTTAAAAAAAATATGATTGGTGTTACGAATTAGAAACACCAATGATGTTTCTCTACGTTATCTTATCTATTTATGGTGTAATAAGATATTAAAAAGGACCGTGTTGAATAGCAACAACATCATGACATGATGTTTATTTTTATATGAATTAACGGTTTAGCGCAAACTCTATTAACCAGAAGAAAACATGTCTTCGCAAGGCTTTTATGATCTGATGTTTTTATTTGATGAAGATCATACTAGAATCGACTTAAATAACTATAATATTAATGAAAATAAAAATGTTGAAATAACACAACAATCACCTCATTATAGTATTTGATCTTCTCCATAAAGAAGGATCTATGATCAGACAATAAATCAAAGCAAGAATTTTTGTTAGGTTTAAAATAAAAAGAAGATATATATATGTATATTTTTTTGTTCAGAACTGTACTACTTTTTTCTTCTTATTTTCTTTTTTATTTCTTATTTCGATGTTACACGTACAATACGAGGCTTCATACACACATTTGCTGCAACTAAAGTTGGATATAATCGTTAGAAAAAAAAAGAAAGAAAAAAAAATAGAAACAATTGTACTAGAGCAATTAAATATAGGATTCTACGGTTTTATAATGCTCAAAAAAATATAATAAGGATGTGAACGGACAAAAAATTTGGAATAGTTATTGTTCTAATAGTATTCGTATTAACCACCGCTTGTATCGACTTTGACACCGGCATAGACTTGTACGAGTTTGTCGAAACCAGACAAAACACCAGCACCGGCAATACCTCTGAGAATATTGGCACCGGCTCCTTTGAATAATGAAGCCATACCTTCACTACGGATAATTTGGAACATACAATCCATTGATCCTTTATATTTAACAGCTTGACCTGATGTCATCATCATACGTCGTCGAATTGTATCAACTGGGTATGAAATAAGACCGGATGTAACTGTTACACCATAACCGAGTAAAAATGAAAGCATGATACCGGCATCGGGTCCAAGTAAAATTGGTTTCAAGGTATCATAAAAACCGAAGTAACAACCACGATAGATGACAATACCAACACATGAAATAACGAAACCACGATAAAGACCAGCAATACCATCGGTAGCCAAGGTTTTCTTGTAGACATCGACGAGACCCTTGTATTGACGTTCACCACCACCTTTCTTTGTACTTTTAACATCATTAGCTAAACGTGTACGAGCATAATCAAGTGAGTAAACAAAACATAATGACATTGCACCGGCTACACCACCACTTGCAATATTTTTACCGAAGTTAACCATGTATGGATCATTTTTGTTTTGTTTAAACATTAATTTAATTTGATCTTTGAAAGCAAAATTCAAAGCCTGAAGTAAAAAAATATTTTTTTGATATAAAATTTCTATGCAATTAAATAAATAAACAAACCTGGGTGGGAAAGTATCGAATACAGTTAGCTAAATTACCCCGCCAAAATGCCATTCCACCTTCACTTTGGAAAGTTCGCATAGTACAATCGACGACACCGTTGTATGGTTTGGTAATTAAACCTTGTTTAAGCATTTCACCTTGATTTTGTACGAGTAATTTTACACGTTCAATGGGAGCAGCAGCTGTTTTTGATACAACAGCAGCAACACCACTGAGCGCGAAATTCTCGATGAAGCTTAATTTTGGTTTGTCTTTCTAAATAGATAAAAAAACATAAATATTATATATTAAGATATCCCACTCCTCAAAAATCAATTTCAGATTTAAAATTATTCAAATGGCCTAAAATTTTCAACCCTATACTATGACATCTGACGAAGATATTCACTAAACAACGGTTAAAAATAACTCATTTGGCAAAACAAATTTCTCTCCTCGGGCTCGTACTATATATTTAACTTTTAGTATTTAAGTGCAAAAAAAAAGGTGTCACAAGATAAAGATCTTATAAAACCGCAAAAAAAAACTAGTGTACATTGATGTTAGCCTGTATATATATATTAAACGAGTCTAGATAGAAAAATTTTGGATGGCCGGTTGAAAGAGTGTAGATTATCAAATCAGATGGTAAAACTTATTAAAATCTTTATCGCAAAATACGATACCGATTTTGAAACTATACTATTTTTCTATGTATTAACCACAATTTCAAAGTTTTTGATAGAAATTGACTTTTGTTTTAGAGGTTGATGGATCTTCAAAGATACTTACTGACATTGCGCTTTATATTAAATACGACGAACTAAAAGTAAAAAAAGATTCCAAGTTAAAAGTTTCTTCCTAAAAAACAAAAAATTTCTTCTTTTACTTTCTGTTCTTGTTATTGTTCTTGATGGTTCCCAAGTCGTAAAGCGCAGAAAAGTGCCGAGTTAGACGAAAGCACTCGATTTCACCACGCAAAAGATGGCTACTTAAAATCGACCTCCTCAAAAACGCGTCGTCTTCGACACTCACATATTTGTTGTGATTCTTTTCAAGTTATTTATGTACCTCCTAACAAAACAATTATAGTGATATCTATCGGAAAACTTTTATTGATTTACCAAAACAGCCAATGAAAAAATGAAGCTTGTAAAAAGAATTTCTAATTATTTTTTTTTCTATTAGATGAATATAATTGAAAATGAGTCACACAAGACAATAGAATTGAGTTTGACTGCATTCCATATAACAAACATGTTAAAATACGTTTTGGTTCGAGTTATAATATCATACTAGACCTGATTTTCGTATAAATGATTAGAAATTCAATTTTAAATAGTAATTAATATCAATAGTTTTGTATTTCTACATGGAATTATATATCTAAAACAATGAATAACAACTCGTTTTATACCTGTCAAAAATAGTATAACTTTTCTAAATTAATATTTTATTACATGATTTTGAATTATCTTTATATTCAACCTAACTAGAAATACATTCACCAGAATTATCAAAACCTTAATCTATGCATTAAACGTTAAGACATCATACATTTGAAAACCTATTGATTTTTTTCTCGATGAAAAATTTGTTCAGAATTTTTATGAAGCGTATAACTGATTAATCATAAGTCAAGATATACCCTTAAATCTAAATTCATAGATTGAAACAGATGAGTATCATTGTTTTTTTGTTAATTTATATTTTCGAAATATAACAGATGTCGATTATTCGCCTACTAAATATCATTGTACAAACTGGTGCACTCATAATAATAAATAAACTATAAGAACAATTTTTCTGTTAGTGTCATTAGAGCAAGTCTCAATAAATTAAAAAATCGAATAATTGTACAGGTATTTCGAGTATCTATATATACAGTTCTTAATGATTCTACAGTGATCTATGAAATTCTAACTAACAATCAAGGACAAAAAAATAACTCGTGAAGAAAAAAGTCCTCTAATGACTATTTATATTAAATGGGAAAAATATCAATTAATCGCTCATTCATACCAATAAATCAGTCAAACATAGACACATCGTTATTTCTTTAACTATCTAATAATTAACATACTTGACATATGTTATACATAAGCTATACATTACATGTAAAAATTTGATATACAAATATATTCATACACCTGTATATTTTTGTATGTTCTATTTCCAATCAATACCATTGACGTAAATATATATATATATGCATACCATATCTGCTAATTCTACTATTCGACTTATCGATGGTAATCGAATACCTATTGTTGGCCTTGGACTGTATGAAGCAGAACCTAGTGTCCGGACAGTTCGTCTTGTTAGATCAGCAGCCATTATGGGTTATCGTCTGTTTGATACAGCTGAAATATATGAAAATGAACTTGAAACTGGATTAGGTTTGAAAAAATCACGGATTCCACGTGAACAATTATTTGTTACCAGTAAAGTTTTTACAACAGACGGTGGACGTCGACATATATTAGATTCAGTACGAGAAAGTCTTTTTCGTCTTAAGGTTGAGTATATTGATCTTTATTTAATACATGCTCCACAGGGTGGTAATGTTCTTGAAGCTTATGATGCATTACATGAACTTCGAAGTTTAGGTCGAATACGTTCAGTTGGAGTTAGTAATTTTGGTATTTCACATTTAGAAGTTATACGACGTACTGGTCGTCCATTACCATCTGTTAATCAAATTGAATTACATCCATTTAATCAACAACGAGCAATTGTTAATTATTGTCGACGATATGGTATTGCATTAATGGCTTATTCGCCATTAGCACGTGGAGCAGCATTAGATGATCCATTTGTACTTCAACTTGCAAAAAAATATCGACGAACACCAGCACAAATTTTAATACGATGGTCCATACAAAATGGTTTTATTTCCATACCAAAGACAAGTCATTCAAGTCGTTTACAAGAAAATTTTAGAGTATTTGATTTTCGTTTAAGTAAAAATGATATGCGACAATTAACTGATTATGGTTATCAAAATCAAGCTTCATCTGGATGGGATCCATCAAATCAAAGTACACTTCAATTTGGTGCTATTTATTAGACATATAGATTTTCATTTCTATTTTATTTTTTCTTATGTAATAAAAATAGAACATTTATTTATTATTACTATATTCTTCTTTAGGCATGGCAACTAAATCGAGTACAGGTGATGCATCTTGTCCTCGATATTTTGTTATTGCTGCAGATATTTGTCCACGATGATGAGTATTATGATTAAATATATGATCCAATGTTTCTACACGACTACGTTCATGTTTTTTGCCTTTTGTATCCAAATATGTAAATGTTTCTTCATTCATTAATGTTTCTAGATCAAGTTGTTTTACATAATCAATCCAACGATCACATTCAATAAAAATTTGTTTATAGAGATCTTTACGATCAGTAACTGCTTGTTCCCATTCTTGTGGTGTACGAGACCAATAAGAATTAAGTTCATGTGGATATCGTTCATCTTGAAGTGGAAATGCTGATGGACTAGTATGACGAGCATACCAAACTTTACTTGATAAAAGTAAATGAACTAAAGTACCATGAATTGATCGAAAGAAAAGACCACTATCAGCATGATAATCTTCATTCGATATATATTCATCTAATTTATTATAAACTTGTCGAAATGCCCATCGATTATAGATAGCCATTCGAAGAAAATGTTGCTTATAAGCATTCATATTTTTATCGATTGTGTGTCGTTCTGACTATACTGTACGCCATGATTTGAGTAAACATTATATATTACCTTCGTATGAAATAACCCATTCGTATACTCACAGTCATAGAGGTCATCGATATACGAGTATTATAAGTTTATAAATCATTATATAAAATCTGAAGAAGCGAAAGTAACCGCATACTCAGTAGTCACTTGTGCATTAATTGTAGAGTTAAATGAGACAATACATCAAGGTTTATTGATGAAAACTCAATTATATTTCAAGTATAATATTATACTTTTGATACACATCATTGATTAGTTACTCATGTAAATATCCGTTAATTTGAATACGTTTTAATTGATAGAACTAATATTATATAATCAAACAAAAATTTTCTCGATTTAGCCATGTTTACAATATCGGTTAAACTACAGTCTTACAAATTAATAACGAACTTTTAAATTATTTCAACCTTAAGAATGTTGGTATGCCAGATACCTGTATGACACGTGGCAAAGATAAAGATACTACACAACATTTCAATGACTCATGAATAAACTATAAATAGAATCGTGCTATATGGGATACAAATCTTGAATTTAAAACTATGTTTATTGAGAAAATCGATTATCAGTATTTTAATCATGTACTTCTCTACGAAATATTGATATTTACTTTCAATCGTTATCACAATCTGTGTAAAATTTTGATGGCAGATGCTAATTCTCTCATGGGAACATCGATTGTCACTTATGAATGATACGAGTACATGTTTTCATTTTACATGACAAAGATATTCGTATAAATAGATTTTTCTTGAATTTTTAAATTCAATTACACTCTTGAAGTTTAATGAAAAAGAAAAAAGAAATACAAGCTGAATAAAGAAAAAAATGAATACATTCACCAAACTGACAATTTATAAAAAAACGAACCGACTATATATTTTATAAATACATAGTTACTTTCACCGGCAATACTACGTACATATTTGGAATAAAATATAATATAAAAAAATATAGATAGACTTTATCCACACTGTACAAACATACATACATTAACAAGATAACATCCACCTTCTTATCGTAGTTGGGATACTTCAGTTGCTGAAATATTAAGAACAATTAAACAAAATCTCATCCGGGGAACATCAATTGCAACAAACACATCACATCACATTTTGTCAAAAAAACAAATCGGATGAGATTCACACGCACCGCTCGACATCGCAGATAGATCACCAAAATAAAAACGCAACGGGGGTTTAGAACCCTTGATTGTTTGTTTACAAAAAAAGAAGAAGAAGAAGAAGAACTCATGAATATACAAGAAATCAATATTTTGCTTTTTACAGAAAGAATATATATATATATGGGTATCAGCATCAACCATTATGGAACATAAAGAGAAGTGAGAAAATAAGTTTTCAACAATATTGCTAACGAGCATATGTTGATATACTTATATTCTCATTTTGAAAGAACCCGAACAAACAATTAAATGCGATCTGACTTTAAACTCTACTCATAGATAGATAGATACATACATACACGTTAACACGTGCCTTACAAATACAATAAAAATAATTATGTACATAGAAATATTTTACAGACTAGGTTGATGTCATCCACTTACACTATATACAAAATGAAAAATAAAATAAAAATTATTTTTGCACTCGGCATCAGTAATAAACCAGCTACTATTCAAAAAAAAACGTTCGATATTCGCAGTTAATTGTTTTGTAGTTCGGGATGAGAAGAAAAGGAATGTAGAAAGAAGAAAAATAAGGTGGGAAATTTCACCTCAGTATAATACCCATATATACACGAACCCGTTTTTTTTTAAATTATTGCTTGAAGCTATAGGTTCATATAAAATATATACAAATGATTTTTATCGACATAAAACATGTGTACTTGTTGAAGTATTTGATGTTGAAGTATTAGTTGATGTTGTTTGTTGATCACGTCGTTGTTGTTGTTGATAATGAATTCCAAAATAATTTGGTCCAGTTAAACTGAAAATAAGATTTGATGATGGTGATGAATTCGAAATTGTTGATTGATTAGGACGTCGTATTAAACGTGAAGTAGAATCATTTGATGTTGGAGAAAAACCAATTAAATGAGAAAATTGTGATGCAAGAATCGATGGTGGTGAAAGAGAATTATATATATTAGGTATTCCATGTTGTAGTGATGGATAAGAATAACTCGATGATTCATCTGTTTCGTTATTAATACAAAATGTTTCTTAATTTAAGGAAAAAGAAAATTTAATTACCTTGTTCATCATTTCGTTTCTTTTCAGCTGCAGCCGCAAGAAGAAGTAAACCCGACGATCCTTTTTTGTTTAAATTTAATATTAATATAACAAAAATTCTTAAATAATAATTACCTTGATTTACAGTTGGTTTGGAATCAATATTCATCGAAGTACTTGTTGTTTGTGATTCATTATCGGAATCTCCATCAATATTCGATTCATCTGCTTGAGTATCATTCACATCTGACTTTAGTTCTTTCAAAAGAAATACAATCATAATGACTCATAATTAAATCGAAGGAAGAAAGAAAAAAACTTACTCAATTCACGTTTTTTTCTTGGACCGTCAACTGTTATTTTAATGGCTCGTCGATAAGTACATTGTTGTGGTGGTGTTGTTTCAATAATTATACTTAATGTAAATTTTTTACCTAAAAATAATATTTTTGTTTTTCATTATAAAAAAAATTCTAAATTTATTCAAACCTCGTCCACTAGCAGCTAAAAATCGTAAATCATTAAATTCAGCTTGACCATTACGAAAGCAACTAACATTATTTTTTAATGTTGCACATGGATTAAATTCATTACCAGCAAGAATAAAAACACGTGTATTAGATTTTATTGCAAGACGATTTTTTGTTCGTAGAATAAAATGAAGAGATTTATTTTTTCGCCAATGACTAAGAAAAAAACAAGAAAAACTAAATTTAAAAAAATTATCATTCGAATTACTTTGGTAAAGATGAACATTCAAAATGTGGGTTTAATTCTACAAAAGTATTTTTTGCACGAGCTAATACGATTTCAGCTGGTGATGACATAGTTGAATTTCGTTTAATTACATTAGGTTTATTACCTGTGGTTTTTGGTATTTCAATATATAATTTTCGATCAACAGGAGTCCTTGGATACGTTGTAGTTGATTCTGTTGAATGAGCTGTACTCGTTGAGGATTTATCACTTTCAGTCGATACACGTCGTCCGTCATAAGCCATGTATATATATATATATATATATTCGTATTTACAATATTTGAACAAAAATATTTTGTCGTTGATTATTTACAGAAGAAAAAGAATACAAAATAATTATTTGATATATCGGATCAATTCCGACCTAAAAAGAAAAAAAATATTTTATTATAATTAGTAACAAAAAATTTTCTATAGAAATTAATTGAATTTTTCTATATTATTTACTAAAAAAAAGGTGTATAACATGCTATTCACTTTCGGTAAATAAAAACGAAAAATTTACTGTGTGTTGCATAATTAATGTAGGAGAGATAGGAAGAAAAAGGAAGTCAAAACACATGATATATAAGAATACATGTTCTGTTCTGTCAAACATGTTAACGAAAAAAAGTAAAGTATGAAATGAATATAACAAATGTACTCTAACACTCTTATCTATTTATGTATGTGTCAGATATTTCAGTCCCGTGGTCGAGTTAGAAGAACAGTAACTATCATCTTCGTAGTACCCGGTGATGATGAATGAAATAGTTGGCTTCTCGCCTCATGTGATGCAATGATTTTCTCTCTCTCTCATGTTTTTCTTCCTTACCCCTTGTATTTTTCTTTTTTTTTTCCATTGACACAGTGTCACGTTCTTCTCAACCCGCCTCCATTCTTCTCGTGTTTTTTCTTTACTACGTCGCTAAAAAAAAGATGCTTTATATTTCGTCTTTGTGGTCATTAAGCTAATATCGTTGCTGCGATCATGTATCTCTGTTATTTCTCACGATATTAAAACCATGACAAGATACCGGTTAAATTTTTATTCTATTACGCTGATAAAAAAAGAAGAAACTCGATTGTTATCTTGATAATACTCTCCGAGAAAAAGAAAAGAAAATTTTCAATCCGTCATTTGTTTATAATATCAACATATTACTAGCTTTTTTTTCCTGTGGTAATAATGAATGTATATGGGTTTTTTTTTCTTCACCAATATACATCAAATAATAAATAAATATGACGTCATGGAATTGTTTATCACGTAGGTGTGTATGTTTATAGCAACGGACAGGAATATGAAAAAAAACACATACTATGATTCAAGATGAAATGATTAGACAAACTATGTTTAAAATGTGAAATATATTTTTTGTAAACCATGCTTTGCATTTATTATCAATACAGTTTGATGTTAATAATAACCGATAAATGAACATAAGGAATGTATACTCCTCTATATTTCTAACAAGAAGAAAAGTATAAAAAAATGACGAGAATGTGTAAAGGTGTAAGAAATAATTATACTATCAGTATTGTCATTCTATCACGAGTGGTGTCGGGTGTTTCTTTTTTTTTCGTATTCTCCTTTGCTTTTTCGGTGTACGTACGCTTGACATCATAATACATGTGAATTAACGATATAAGAAAATCATGGCAAAAACAAAAAGCAATATCTACACATGACAAAAAGAAGGCAAACATAAAAGAACCTGACTATATATTGACAGGATTCATTTGACACTAAGTACTCATATAAATATCAATAGAATTAATGTTTTCTAAAACTTTAATTAAAGAATGATTCAATGATCAGTTTTGCAAATATTTAGTATCTAACTATGATAATAATGTATAATCACGGTAATACAAAAAAAACAAGACAATAGAGTATATTTATTTATTATAAACTGCATTAGTATATAAAATTACTTAATAATAATAAAGTAAGTATCGATCGAAAATTATTCCTTGTCGAACTTTAATTACATATATTTATGAAGGGTCTATTAAAATGCTGAATCAAGCTCTAAATATATATATATATATATAATTTATTGATTTTCATTATCGCTATATAACAAAAGTACTCATATATAAAAGTCATATGAGATAGAATAAATAATAACTACATATCTTATAGAGAATTACGAAATAAACCATTAAATCAATTTTAACTTCATATATGAAAATTGGAATTTGACCTTTATTTTTTTTTTACGTACAGGTATGATTCATAAGTGGAGTGAATTTCGGCAGAACGATTGTTTTTGCGTTTATTATAAAACATATACTCTGTTGCTAGTAGAGACATACATTTACAATAAAAATAATAATATTATTATTATTATTGAGAAGTCAACAAGGGCAAATATATATCATTAGCACATCAATATTCTCTATATACACAATTTAACGGTGGAACTATTCATAAAGAACGCTTAATAAAAATCCATAAATAACATATGATTGCCTATAATTTACCTACGCTCTTTATTTGTATGAATTATGTTCTATAATTTGATGGAAAGGTTTTTTCAAAGCATTTAGTTATTGTATTCTTATTATCGACCTAGAATGGCTGTTAATAAAAAAAAAAGAGCAAAATATATGCACGAGTTACTCATGTTATACAAAAACACTTTTCTTCTTCGCAGTGACGGATCTAGGATTTTGGAAGAAGCGGGGGGGGGGGGGGCGATATCTGGGGAGGGAAAGGGCGATTTTGGCTAAAAGCTATTTTTTGAGTTCAACCGAAGTAGTGTGGACCTATTTTTTCGTTCATTTTTTCTGTAAAAAATCAAAAAGAAAATTCGGAAGCGGGGGGGGGGGGGGGTGATCGGCCTCTCCCCCTAAATCCGCCACTGCTTCTTCGTAGATATTCGATATTAAAACACAGACACAAAAACTTTAAAAATCATTTGATTAAATTTAGTATTCTATAACATTATATTTAAAAGTAAAACTAAAAATATATTTTCATTAATTTAACAAAACATCTACAAACGCGTATATATATATATATATTCAACGGACAAAATAGAAATCCTGAATTTTTCTATCACTATAAGAAGAAGAAGAAAATAATAATAATAATAAGCGGAAAGATCTATGGTACTATAGTCAATTTGTTTTTCATATCTTGTACATCAATAATTTGTTCTTGTTCTAAATGAATATTATCTAAATAGATTAATATATGTTCAATAGTTTGTTCTTCATGACAATCACCATTAATTAATGGTATAAATATTTCATAATAAATTTTATTTGAATATAATTTATGTGTTACAAGTCGTATTTGTTCATCATTAAGCCATAAATCATCTTCATGAGTAAGGACTGATATTGTGTCTGATTCATTATCATTATCATTATCTTCATTAAGACGATTTAATTCAATAAAATATCGAATTGTTTCAATTGAATACAATTCAAATGAAGAATTTGCTAATAAATCATATAAAAGGCGTTTGATTTTTGTCTGAGAAAATCCATGTACTGATATCATATATAAATCAAGTAAACGTCGTAATGTATTATATGTTCGTTCATGTACAATTATAGATTTTATTAAAAATATTACAATTTGTTTATCAATATGATCTAATGGATAATCAATTTGATAATTATATTTTTTAAATATATATGTTAAACGACGTATTGTTAAACGTATATGATAACATTGTTCAGATGTTATAGAAAGAAATTGATCTTCATATTCAAAATCATCAATTGTAAGACCCAATAGTACAATAGCTAAATTTTGAATAATTGTATATAGAGATATACGTGATGTTATTTTCGATGGATTTGATAATGATGCAATGATAAATGGACCTTTATAAACATGTGACGTATTAAAGAAATTTTCATATAATGGATAAGTAGTAGGATTAGCATAATTGAGAGTACTGATAGCATGATCAATCTAGATAAATAAAAGAATGCAAATATTTAATGTTCGATTTTCAGATTATAAAAACGGCAAGTTCGACCGGATTAGAATTTTTATCATAGATAGATCATCTGAACTGACGAGATATAGGGTCGAGAAAAATGTGTTCATGGCTTTCGATACGTTCTGATCTTGCCACAGTACGAGCCCATCAGATTGGGATTTGCGAATTTCGCCAGTGGCATTATGTGACTACATATGTGTAAAAACTAGGGGTAGAACAGTTCCAAGTTCAGATGAACTGGTCGAACGAACTTCCAATACATTTCTTTTGAAAGCAGCTGAACTGTCTCAATAGTTCAGTTCTTGTCAAAAGAACTATTATACAGTTCCTAAGAACGGAACTTATATGGAGCTGTCCTACCCTTAGCAGAAATAGCTCGTAGTAACTATATTGAAGAGTTTAAACTATGGTATGCTTATTCTAATCCTATTAAGATAAGTTTTCACATGTATTCTATGATAATCTTATGTTATTACAGTCGGCGAGTGCCCATTGTAATTTCACGAGCACATCCCCTATACTTTCGTCAATGCCCTATTGGCGAAGAGACAGTAACCCATCAAACTTTGTCTGATTTGGCTGGAAAAGTTTTTTTTGAGGATACCCACGGCTATATTCTTTTAATAAAAATATTGCCTAAAGGTTTTCTTCAGAACCCTATAAATCCAGATGGTAACATAAAAAATGAAAAAAAGCTCAAGTCTACCCTTCCAATATCCTTCAAAGTATCGATGGTAAAAATCTCAGCTCGATCAAGGGACGTCTTTTGTGACACTTTGAGTGAAGACTAGTTTCACTAAGGTATTATCTTACTGTTGAAATTAATGATTGTTTAGTAATAGCATGTCCATATGTCATCGAATGATATGTACGTAATAATTCAGCAACTCGATCAATAATTTTACCGGAAAAATCATTCATATCATTTAATAGTAAATAGAAAAGATTATTTATTTGAAATATTGCTACTGTTGATGATGAAAATGATAAAACAAATTGTACAATTGTATTAAGTTTACCAGTATTTAAAATAATTTTATTTGTTGAACGTTGATATTTTTCTAATTCTTTACTTATACTTATTATTGAATGAATATTAAATGTTGAAAAATGTGTTAATTCAACATTATTTAAAATTAAATAAAATAATCGTTCTACAAAAACACGTTCATATTGTTGGTGATATTGACTAAAAGAAAATTATCAATCAATAGATTTTTTGAAACTTTTTAATTCAATTATACCTAAAACTACGAATATTAACCGGTTGTGTACGAATAAATAATTGAAATAATTGAATTTTTGATTGTAATAACATCTGAGCATTCTCCTCATCGTCTGAGTTATCATTAGAATTCGATGAATAATATTTTGTATTCATTAGAAAATTTCTATAAGCATTTTGTAATTGTTTTCTTTCTTGTGGACGAAAAAAATCATTATCAATTTGATAAGATTCAGGCAATTCCCATACGGTTGTTGTTGTTGTTGCTGTCGTTGACATTAGATCTATCTGAAAATTGAATGAAAACGAATTTGTTAATCTATCATGAGCATAAAAAAAAGGACACATGTTAATTCACTATTGAGTTTGCAAAAGAAAAGACAAAAAAAAATCTACATAAATAAAAAAAAGAAATGCCAATGGACGGCCATAAAAAGAGAAAAAACAGATCTACATTATCGCACCGAAATGTAATACCATAACATGCAATTGATTACAATTAATAATGTGTTTATATAATATTCAATTTTCGAAGTTCAAGTTTAACACTTGATATTTGTTGTTCAACACGTTCAATTTCTCGTTCAAGAACATCGAGTAATTGTCGGTCATTATTTGTTAAACCTCGTGCTGGTATACGATTAATACGAGATTCTAAGTCACGTTTTTTTGTCAATAATTCATCAAATTTTTCTTCTAAATGTTCACTTTGTTTTATTTGATTATCAATTAAATCCTAAAAGTAATATAAAACATAAAATTACTATAATTATCAGTCAAATAAAAATATTTACTCTCACTGGTATCTGATTCATAGAACGACGAGTTGGTGGTGATTTTTTCGGAGAATACAAAGGTCCTAAAATTGATTCATTTAGCAAAAAACAAAACGAGAAAATTCGTAATTTTATTATACTTGATGGTGGCACATATGCTGGAGGAAATTTTGGTTTATCATTGAGATAATCATTAATTGTGAGTAGAGGTCGAGGTGAATTCGTACGTCGAAATAGATCTTCCGAATCTATATAATCAAAGTTTAACATTCATTTTAAATGATAAGAATCTATACAAATTATCTTTCTGTTCTTACCGTTTGATCCATATCTTGCTGAATCTAGATTACTAGATCTTGGTGAAGTAACTGTCGATGATGAATATCTCGATGTTGTCGTTGTAAAACGTCCATATTCTCTCGAAGTTGGCATATGTACAGGCATAGTTATATTGTATTTAAGATTATCATTGTTTCTAATTCATAAATAAAAAAATAAATATTCATAAAAAATTCAAGATAAGTTTTCCTACCGTTGATTATTAGTATCATTTGTAAAATTTGCTTGACGATATGCTTTAGTTTCATTGTCTAAATCACGATAACGTTCTTCAAGTCGAACAAGACGTTCCTTAAATATAAATATAATATGAATATACATATCTAAACGTTATCAGATATATATACTCTTGTAAGATTGAGATCGCTTGCAATTTGTTCATTATCTTGTCGATATTGTAATGTTTGTTTATCAGTATGACGAAGTTTTTCATCTTGTCGTTCTTTTATCTAAGAGAGAAAATTTAATTTATAATTAAATCTTTTTTAAAATATTTACACTCCGCAGATCATTTAATTGTTGTTGAAGATCATTTATAACTCGTTGATGATTTTTAAATTCGAAATCTTTACTCTTCAATTGATCACGTAATTCTTCTATTTGTCGTTTAAACATATCATTTTCATCTGTAGATAATTTCTAGAAAAATATTCTAATGTTATATATAATATTGAAATTTATTTATTGTGTAATATACTAATGAACGACGTAATTCTTTCATTTCATCATGTAAACGCATATTGTCATTATTAAGTCGTTCTATTGTTTCTAATGATTGACGTGTACTACTAGCTGTATGACTAAAATAATTCATTTAATTTTTTTATATTGAAATAAATATTCTACATACCCCATTTTTGTTGTATTTAATTGATTTTTAAGTTCTTCTATTTCATGTTCATAATATAATTTTAAATCGGAAATATGCTTTGCATGTTTAACCGAAAGTTCTGTTCTAAGACTAGAAATAAAACAAAATTATATTGAAATTTAACCTACAGAAAAGAAAAGAAATAGAAAAATCTCGTATTTTCACTGATCAAATATACTAATAGAATTTATCAAAAAGTATTTAATTAAGATATTCATGTTATATATTCTTAAAGCTTTCTATTATCAATATAAGAAATATTAGTAATAATATTAACCAGAAGTTTATAAATATTAATTATCATGCACATCAATATTAGAATGAATATGTTAAAGAATAATTTTATTAATTCATTCTTTATTCAGATATGAAACATGTGTGAGATTTACAAGAAAAAACATCAAGCCATTGATTAGCAAACAAATACGAAAGAAAAAAAATTAAATTAATGTCCACTTATGTCAATCGAGTGTTATAGTAATGAAATATATAAATTTACAACTATATTTCACTCAAGTTTTTTATTAACACTATAGTCTCTACAATATTGTTGAATAAAATCTGTAAACTATTTTCAAAACCAATCAATCGAAAATTTTTTTCTAATTCATATTTAACTTCAAATTAATCATTTATTAGATAAACGAAAGTGTGCTGATAATAATAAAAAGAAGAAACTCAATAGGCATCTAATTTAAATGAAGTTAATAATGTTGAATTTATTTGTTCTCTTTAGTTTGAAACGCAATTTGGTTATTTGATAGGTTTCTTTGTCTGTTCCCTCTATAGATGGCCTTGACAAAACTTTTTTTTTCTCGAAATCAGAAGTATTCATATCAAATCATTGAAAACTTACTTAGAAATATCTTCTCTCGATTGTGATCGTGATAGATTCGTTCGAATTGATGGTCGTCTTTCCGATGTATGAAAATTATTTATTGAATTGGTTGAATAATAATGATGATGTGATGAATCTGGTACAAATGTTCGACAATGATGAGAAGTTGAAGAATTTTTATATTTTCCATCATAAGATTCATTTAATGTTGAATCATGACTACGACGTAAATGTGCTGATGTTTCCATTGATTCTGGTTTTGATTCATGTAAACTATACAAATAAATAAAATAAAAATCGAAATGTGATAAATGAATTCTAACCTATTTGTTGATGATAGATATTCTTCAAAACGTCGTTTCATTTTTTCTTCAAGTTCATGCATATAAGCTTCATATTGTTTTTGTTGTTTTTCTAAACGTTCTTTATGTTCACGTTCAAGTTTTTCAAGCATAGATAACCAAGTATCCTATAATCGAATACATTAAATCATAAATGAGACTTATTTATAGCGGCGACGCCAGGAATTTAGACTAGGGTGGGCTCAGGCCTAATGAGTTTCAAAAAGAGTGGACTCCGGTAGAATATCACTGGTTTTTTTAAGATTTGAAAAAAATTTCAGAGTGCGCTGAGTCTACCCCACCCAGTGGCGGATTTAGGGGGACGATCGCCCCCCCCCCCTCTTTGGAATTTTTTTAGATTTATACTACCTCGATTGGACTCAAAAAATAGGTTTTAGCCGAAATCGCCCCCCCCCTCTTCCAAAATCCTAGATCCGCCACTGACCCCAGCCCACCCTTGGCGCCGCCACTACTTATTTATTTTCTTACATTATTTATTGATTGATTATTATCTTCCTGATTTATATGACGAGAAGATAATGAAGATCTTTGATGATGATGAGGTTTTTTTTTTGTTGAATTTGTTTGATCAATATTTTGATTTGATGAACGTCCTAATAAAATATCACTTGCTGATGTATAGGGTCGTTCTTGATCATTAAGATTTGGTTTTAAATGAGTATTTAAATCATTATATTCTTCATCTATGGATAAATGTGGTTGAGATGATGAATGTTGTTTTTGTTTTGTTCGATTAACAACATATTCAGCAATTGAATCTGTATCTGACGATGCTGATAATTGACGTAAACGTTGATGAACTTTTTGTTTTGGAGATATATTTATATGTTGTTTTAATTTTTCATTAGGAGATGTTGTTGTTTGTTGTTGTTGCTGTTGTTGTTGTTGTTGTTGTTTTGTAGGTGTTGTATGAAGATCATCAATTGATTGTGCAATGATAACAACAGTTGGTGATTGCATAAATCCATCTGTTCCATTAATTAAATCATTCCAATTAAATTCATATTCTTGTGATTGTTCTTGATTATCTGTCCGAGTACTCGCATTTGTACTTAAACGAGGTATTGACGATAAATTATCATTATCAATATTAGTAGAATTTTGAGTAGGAAAACGAGAATTTTTATTTGGTTTATATGATGTGTTCTAGATGAAATAAGAAATAAAAAGTAAATATTTTATTTTTGTAATTCAATTGATCATGCAAGGTTAGTTTTCATTTAAGTTTTGATCATACCATTTGCAAAACTATATTGTGTATGTATATATACACGTAGAGGCAAGGACATTTTTATTTGAAGGTAAAAAGAAATATAATTATATCCTTGAGTAAAAAATCTATCTTAAATTGATATTTAATATCAAAAAAGCTAAAGGTATATATTTCAATATCGTTATGGTTTAATTAATTTTGTTTATTTTAAAATCTATATAATCTTAATGGAACTTTATTTGATAGAACTAAATATTTGATTAGCAAAAGAAACTGAAATAATAGATATCAAAAAGAGATAATCGTCTATTTTTAGTACACTTACTTCTAAATCTGATATAGTAGACTGATTTATATCAATTATTTGATGGAACATGAATGTAACATAAAATATCCGAGGAAAATAACTTAAGATTATGAAAGGCAATGAAAAGAGAAGCTATTCATAACGTTATAAATTGTAAAATTTAACGAAAACAATTATGTAATAGTATAAGCTTGTTTTATATATCAGATACGTTATCTTATTGACTGACCTCGTCATTCTGACTAATGATGTGTATCCGAAAATTTTTATTAGATACGACAAGGATAATAAACATCATTATGCTTATTATTTAGGGTATTTCATGAAGCAATTGATATTATGATTTAATCCTCTGTTCATAACATACAATACGAAAATATATTTTATATAGTAAATCATTTAGTAAAGAATCGCATGGCTGACTAATTAATAATACTAATTCTTGATATTCTTTTATATACATCTTTTAGTGAATATTGATAAATCAACATTTATGTAGATTTTGTCAATATTCGACTAGTAATTCAATACTTATCAAACGGTAAGTAGAAAGAAAAATATTTGAAGACAAATTGACAAGTTTCAAATAAAGTAATACTATATGAACGAAAAAATACTAACCTCTTGTACATTATTATTTGGATTATAATTTTGTGCTGATCGTTTAGTGTTATCACCATGTTCTTCAACAAAAAGTTTTTGTCTCATATCAACATTGATATCAGTATCATTATCTCGATGATTATCATAATCTTCAGTTGACACTGATGACACTTCTTGAATAGTTTCAGATAAATGATTTAAATCATTATCACCAATTGTTAAATTCTCTTTTTCTTTCATTTTATGAATATTATTATTAGTAGTTGAAGAAGATCGATGATTGACAGATTCATTGCTTGATTCTGATGAATGATTTGGTGATAAACTTTGATTACTTCCATCGGTTGAATTTTTTTTTTGACTTTCATTATCATCTACAGTCGTATAATAATTTGTTTCATCAGATAAAAGTTTTGTCACATCATACTTAATGAATACAAATAAAATAATAAGAAAAAAAAAGAAAAGATTTTATATTACCAATCTTGTTTCACTAAAATCAAGGTCTTTTAATAATTGACTATACTTAGGTTGACTTATACGAATATCATTTCTTTCTTCGTTATCATCATCATTCTCTTCATTGTTATCATCTTGATTATGAACAGTAGTATCTAAAGAAAATGAATGTTTTTACATCTAAATATGATCTCTCATACCTCTTCTTCTTTCTTCTTCATCTATTACTTCAGTTGTGACATGATTATCATCATTAAATACTTGAGTATGATCATTAACAAACGTATAACCTGTTGCCGAGGATGTTGCTGGCATGAATACAAATGGAACTATTATAATCATAAGATAATATAGAAAAAAATTCATACAAAAAATAACTTACAGTCACCACGAACATAAAATTCCTGAGGAGGTGGATTATTATCTGTATTAGAGTGTGTCATCTGAAAAAAAAAATACAAATAAACAATATGAACTTATCGAAAATCTTTTTTTCTTTTGTCCAACTTTCGAGTGTGTCTTCAGTAGTAAAAAAACGAAAGATACATATTTCTTTCTGTCTCTTCGTTCCCTCTCTTTCTTTTTTCTTACACCTCTACAAATTTATGTCAATGAAAAGAAAAATGACTACCTTGTTCTTATTTTCTTCCTCTACTTTTTTCTATCGAACAATGTACAATATGGTTTACAACGCTAATAACAAGGAGAGTATTGTATCTATGTTATCAAAAAACAAAGCAAGTCCAAGTATAACATTTAATTTCTCGTTTGTCAATATTCTTGATATTTTCTTTTTGTATTAATATGATCAAGGAGAAGCTGATTTTCTATCAAGGTAGTCTCTATATTGTAATATTATCAAAGCAATTACATAATAACCATATCTTGTCTGTCGTTCTGAGTGATTTATGATATTAACTGACATGTTAGCGTAGCGATTTGTTAGTCTTTTGCGTAGCCTAATAAAAAAATAAAATAATAAACGTTTTATTGAAATAATAATAATAATAATAATACAAACGCATATATTTTTTCTATTCAAAAATAATAATCTTACTTTTATTTCTATACATGATACATAAATTTCAGTTAATATCGAATTATAATTTCCTTATAGCTCTGATACAGACATAAAAACAACTACACAAATATTTTTTTTTAATGTCAAGCAAATTATTTATTACAAAAGAAAGTTAAATATTTTTGTTATAGTGGAAAAAAAAATATTATATTACGATTTAATCTCTATTCATGTGCTTAGTAGGATCAGTGAACGATAGAATACATTAAAAAAAGCTTTAAGATCGTTTAATTCTTTCTATTGTTATTATTATTATTATTATTCGAGCGCTTATTGTGATTTGAAAAGGAATATTATGATAAAAAATGAAAGTATTCATTCTATACCTGAGTATTGATTGAATAAATCTAATAGCACATTTTTGCAATAAATCACAATTCTAAAATTTTTATGAACAGCGATAGACGAAAGAAAAAACAAATTAAAAATGTGTATAATGAACAACTTACAATGAACTTTATAAACAAAATTGTCACAGCTTTGTTCAGTTATGTGAATATATATCTCAATTTTTTTGAAAATTATTGATCGTATTTACATTACAAAAACAATTGGTAAGATTATTCATAAAAATTTGAACAGTACACCAGCCATGACAGTTCAATTGAGTTGAAAAAAAAGTTAAAATTCCTATGACTCATTATTTACTGCCATTCATTCCTTTCATCAAGAGGTCACTAGTTAACGAATCCACATCTTCTATTTTCTCAAGTTTGAACAATATGATGCATCGTGTTAAATAAATAGAAGAATTCAAAATTAATATCTTGATTTTTTTTTCTGGATATGCTTATACTATAGACAACATACAGATAATGAAAAAAATGAACAATACATAAACAAACGATGGGAAGAAGTGTTTTTTTTAAATATATATATATATACGGAAAATACAACAAAATGGTAAGACAATAGAGAAAAATGAGAATTTTGTTTTCATTCTAACACTCATCTCACGAATATTGAGTGTTTTTTGATTATATCTCTCGACTTGGTTTTGTTTTTCATTCAAAAGTTTAGAAGAATATATAAATAGAGAGAAACGAGACTTACATATGAGATTCTCAAAGATTAAAAGTAACAACATTTTGTGAAATGAATAAGACAAAACAAAAATGACATAAAGAATAAAACAGATCTTTCATTTCTATATCTAACGATTAGGAAAAAATACATTAATATGTTGGTGGTTGATAATTTGATTGTGCTTGTTGTGTTGCTGTAAATGGTGGTTGAGAAAAGCTACCAACACCGCCAGCTGGTGGATAGCCGCCATAAGTTTGTCCACCGCCTGCGGAATGATCTTCATAACCTGAACTGAATAAATTCGAAACACCTTCGCGATAACGTTGAAATGCAAAGAAAGTTGATGCAGCCTAAAAGAAAAAGAATGAAGCGATTTTATACATATACATATATGCAAACAACTATCTATACCCAAACTAAAATTGAAAAGAAAGCAAATGCAATAGCTGCTTGAACACTATTCCGACCATTCCATCCTGGTAAATCTTTTTCATCTTCTTGTCGCCATTGATCAGTCATATAACAGAAACCAATAAACCATAAAAATGTCAATGCACCTAATGAAATCAATTCACTTTTATTAGAATATTTCTATGGAAAAAAATTTCTCCAATTACCTGATGCTCCTAATTCTCCTAATACAGCTGTTCGACGTGTTTTAATATTTGAAATATTTGGAAAATAAACGTCAAGTGCTGTAAATGCAATTGTTAAAAGAAATGCAATAACACCAATTCCAATACCATAACCACAAGCATTCGAACCATTATAACGGCATGTACCATCAACATAACCTTCTTGGGCAAGAGATGCAAAAACAATTATAGCAAAAACCTATTGAACATATATAATAGAAAAATTTCAACTAAACTATGAATTTTATACCCAAGCAACAATTCGTAAGATAACTTGAGGTTTTTTAATAAACTCAATTGCATCAAATGCAGATCCGGCTCGGCCGGCACCAAATGCTTGCGGTTCTGTTGATGGATTCATTCTCCTTTCTTTTTTTAAATAATACGATTAATATAAATATCTTAAAGAAAAAAAGCAATCAATCAAAACTTTCAAGTACTTCAACAAACAAAATAAATAGAAGCATTTGATCGATCGATCAATCAGTTTTGTATTTACGTTTAAAATGATTCATATATCATCGAAGCAACAATAATCATAATAACAACAAAACAAATAATTTCACTTTCTTTCAACTGACATCTGTTGAACTTATGTAAATAAAAAACAACCTGTTTTAATCTATGTTTGATTTAATAGAAAAATAATTTCATAGATAAATCATTATGAAATCTTTCTATGATTAATGATTTACTTAATAAACTTAAACAATGACAAGATATGATCAATTACTTTTCAGATGTCACTAAGTGCAGATCAGAAATATATCCATTGTGAAAGCATAAGTCAACTTAAAATAATCTCAGATTACAGTTCCATTTCGAAATTGATTTTCCTACAACATTGTAATATTTTCTTTATGAATATGATTGATTTGATATTTTTTTAAGAATATATTTATTTTATGAAATTATGTAGAAATGAAATATAGCAAAGAGACAAGGAGGAAGAAATAAGACTCATATAAAATAAACAACTTTCCAATATACCACTAGGTATAAACTTTCTAGTAAAAATCATATCCCTTATTCGATGTAATACATAGAAAAAAACAAACAAAAATCTTGATAAATATTCAATGTTTATCGCAATTAAATTATTTCTTTGTTTTATCTTTGCTTCCTTTTGCTGATGTTGGTTTACCAGAAGTTTCAGACTCTTTTTTCTCTTCTGGTGGAGGATTTTCCGGTTCTTTTTTTGTGGTGCTTTCAGCTGATGCTTGTCGAGGACCAGCCGACTAAAACAAAAATATAAATTATAGTAATGTCATTCGTTAGAGAAGAGAGATCTACGACTGGGACGAAATACGGAAGGCTAACCACATTGAATTAGAATACATATTAATGTATTCTTCTTAGGCATGCACCCAGTGCGAGTCGGACTGGGTCCCCGATCGGACTAGTCACCCAGTCGGACTGTACAGGTGCATGCCTAGTTCTTCTCTCCTCTAGCAAAACAGTATACATCATGCTAACATAAACTGAACCGAAGCAAATTATTCATTTCACTTTAGCTTTTTATCTGTATTTCATACTTTGGGAGCATGCCAACCGAGTTCATATTTGGCTATATTATTTAAATATGCATTGTTTTGTTGCGAATCTCTTTGCCAACCTTCTCGAGCTAAGATAGGTTTACGATCAACAATTCGTTTTGCTAATGTTCCATTTTCTTCTGCAACACGTAATAATTCTCGTCGACGTTTTTCTTGATTAAGACTAATAAAGAAATCATATATATATGTATTTAGATCACTTGACTTTTTTTATTCATATACCTTCTTGCTTCATAATTATTACGATTATCAATACAACCAGTTGTTTTCATTGTATGTGCCATTTTTTCTAATAAAATACGATTATCACGTTCAACAATTGCTGTACGTTCCTCTTGTAACTAAATTAAAAGAAATTCATTTAATATTAATTTTGCATATATATAAAAACAATATACTTGAAGTTTTTTTAATTTCATATGAAGATGCATATAAGTTCTTGGAGGACGTGTATCAATACTTGGTCGAGCATCACGTACCTAATAAAAAAAAATCTTATTGTAAACAAAACAATCTATTAAGCAAAAATTACTAAAAGACGATGTTCAGAATAATATTTATCATCCCATTTCTTTTTAAGAAGTCGATTAGAAGCCGGAAGTGTTGATTGATATGACTTATGCATTGTTTTATCTAAAGATATATTTATTGTGAGAAGAAAAAAAAAGTATGAATTTTAATATGTATAAAATCAAAATAATAATGGCATTTTTGTCATGATGTAAACTATGTAAACAGTTGCTTTGACAATTGATGAATTATGAAAAATAGCTGAGCACAACATTACGACGATAGATGACTCGAGTTTTCAGTTATTATTGCTCAAACTTTTTTTTCAAAATGATTTTCTTAAGAATAAATATAAAAAAAAAGTCTTTTATTTGCTTATATTACTAACAAACAATAGATTATTGAATAAACTATTCGGTGCATAACTTTTGGATTAATTTTAAACTAACAAACATTCAGTTAATTGTATATGTAGAAACCATAAAATATTCAGACAAGAATCTCTATAACATCAAGTTTGGTCTGTAAACAAATGTAAAGCTTTTCTTTCAATGCTCAACATTTAAATGAATATTTATAGAATAGTTAAATTTCATTTTTGTGTATCCAAAAAGGGCGTGCACTATAGAATCGGCCAATGTCCGTTTACACGATAACTTCCGATTGTTATGAAACTTTTTGCAGTGTATTATCTCATCAATTCCATGGGCTACAAAATGATGCTAAATTCTAGGAGTAAATAGAACTTGTCAAGAACTCTGAATAATGATATATCTTAGGGTTGAATGCTGTACGTCCAAGGTTTTCTCTATATTACATTTTGCGAAAAACCCATGTCATGTATACTGATATTGCTGCTTTTTACACAGGTTAATCAAAACCAATCTGTCCTCAGCCACACTTTTTGAAGTATACATAATACTTGGATTTCAATCCGAGATCTTCACATTTATTTTTTTGTAATAGTTGTTTATGTCACAAATACAAGATTTATTGAATTTATACTGTATTCTTCATTTACCGACAAATTGAATAAATTATTCTTTAGTATAAATGCTTCCGGAGAACTAATTTTCTCGTATATTATTAGCAGTAGTATAGAAAGAAGTTGATGCAATCTGTCTATTGTTATTATCGAATAGAATAATAGAAAGTTATTTTCAGATCTTAAATAAATAATAATCTTTATGGAAAATAACTAAAATAGAGAAAAAAACTGAATTAATAAAAGAATATGGAATATTACATTATATTATCGAAAGACTATTGTTTAGATCGACCTAATGAGATTTCAATTGACAAAAGAAGAATGATCAATTAGTTGAAGTAGCGTAGATTTAGACACCCTAGTAAATAAATACAAAGATTCTCCTTTAATTTTCGAAACTTTCTTGTATAGCTTCCATTATAGATAATTTTAATGGATAAGTATTCTATTAAACTATTTATTTATAACAAATTACATATAAGAATATACAACACTAAGATATATGTTTATTTTTTTTTGTGAATTTTTGATTGAGGTTTATTTTCATTATTTTTATCGGCATGAATAACAAATGTTTTATTATCAACATTAGTCGATGAAGTATTTATTAATCGATGTAAATTTATTCGTCTATAAAGAGAAACAAAAATTATTCTTTTATCAAATTATTCTTCGACTAACTTTTCTATTGTTTGTGTTAATTGCTGCCAATATTGTTTTTCTTGTTTAGTACGATTCTTTATCTGACAATTAGAATTATCGATTTCATTGTGTAATGTTTGTAATCGCTAAAATAAAATTCCATATAATTCATTTAGTTTTCAATAATAAGTCAATTTCAAGGAGATAGGAGAAAAGACTTCATGCTGTTAAGATATGAAGCTTCAGAACATGTTTATTAAAGAGAAGAGAGTACTTCGCTTGTCAGGTCAAAAACTGCGTGCTGATTTTTATAGTACAACATCGGAAAGTGTTCGAAGCGGGAATTGTCGTTCTAAATTATATTCCAGAGTACTAGAGTATCGCTTTTCCTTCTTTGAGTATAGACATATAACGAGTGATTAGTTAAGATCCAGTGTTTCTTTTTCCCCTAGAACTCCCAAGACTATCATTAAAAACTATTCAGTTTTATCTAATTAGCTTTCAATAAAACTCTTGTAATATTCTCAAGAGTTCTATAAGGAGCAAAAAAATGAATCTTTACTAATCACTCTTCAATCTCGCTAGATACCTCGATTAGTACGTCATTGACTACAAAAAATAATTTTTCGATTATCGTCGAAGTATAATGTTCTCCTATTAACATATATATAAATCTTATTCTTAAAATCACATGTAATTCATGAGAAAAACTTTATTTACTTGTTGTAAATGTTCAATTAATGAAGTCTTCAATATTTGTCTTTCATATTGTACAATTTGTAATTCATTTTTTAAATTATTTAATTGTCGGCATAATCTTTTTTGAACTATAGAAAAATTCTTTTATTAAAAATCTAAATAATTCATTAATTCTTACCAATAACAATACTTTTTCTAATTAAATATCTAGCTGTTAAATTATTTAATTTATTTTTTAAAAATAAATCACGTTTCCATCTGATTTGAAATTCTCTTATATCTGACATTAGAGGATCTGAAAACGAAAGTTCGTATTCAATTTTATTTTTGCATAGGCAAGACTTTTTTTTTCATTTATTCGAAAAAAAAATTTCTGAATAAGAAGTCATGAATAATAGCGATAACAGACTTATAGAAAGAAGAAGAAGAAGAAGAAAAATTGTTATGTGATTTTTTTTCCGAAAAAAGACAAGCTATACACATAGGATCACTTTGCAAAGAAAAACATACACATACAAAGATAATTGCACAATAATTGTCTTTACATAATTTGTCTGAAAATTAAAAAGGAATACAATTGCAACAAATTTGGACTAAACATAATTAAGAGATCCACCGGCTGAAGAGAGAGAAAGAGAACAAAAAAAAAACATACTGTTAAAACATATGGAAGTTAGAAGCATAGAAAAACAAAGAAATACACGAAAAGAAAAAGAGAAGCTATTCTGCCCATTTTATTAGAAATAAAATAAAACAAGATATTGACCTAATTGTCTCAAAAAGGAATGATAAATTTCTATTTAACGGCATTGGCAGTTTCTTCAAACTAAAATAAACAAAAAATCAAATAAATGAAATTCAATGTTTTTTATGATATTCACATACCATTTTACATATCACAGTGACAACATATAGACAAAACATATAAAGCAAATTTTATTTTTCTCTTACATGTAATCTTTGCATAATAGTTAAATATGCTTGGGAATTAAGATCTTTTTCTTGTACACCTTGTAATTCAAAACTTCCATGAGTTTTCTATAAAAATAATAAAAATTATTTGAAAATAAATAATCTTTTTTTGCTTTTATACTTTAATTATTAATAATAAACAAGCTAATTGATATGGATGAAGACCAATTTCTGTTCTTTCGCCAAGCCACATAAAAACAAATTGAGTTTGTTGTCGATACCATTCCTTAAAAAAAAATAAATATTTTTGTTGTTGAGATTTAATATTGATTTTACTTCAAATATATTTAATGTAAATATTTCATCACTGATCTTCTGACGTAATTGTTCTAAATTAGCATTAACACATAAGACATATGCTTGTCCATCTTCATTGATTGGTTTCTAAAGACGATAAAATAAATAGATTAATTCAATAACAAAAAAATTTCGGTTTATACTGCTAATGAAAGTATTTGAGCAAAAAATGATCCTTCATCATAACGCGATAATTTTTTAAATACAGAATCAAGTACACTGATTAATTTTTGTATTAATGCTCTTGACATATCACCAAGAATTTTTTCTAAATATTCATCAATACGTGTATGATATTGATGAAGATCACCACTATGTAATGCACATAATTTTAACGCCTAACAAAATTCAAGAATTTATTTAAAGATATATATACAATTAATGATTATTTTACTTGAGCTTTACAATCGAGTATAACATTAACCATAACACAACATTCAGATGGTAATAAATAATCTGAATTAGTACCACCAATTAAACCACCTTTCTTTATCCAAATTTCAAAATGACGCGATACTCTAAACAATTTAAACAAAAATATATTAATATCGCGTTTCATTTCGGGGAATGGAAACGCTTCAAAACAAGAAGGCGAACATCCTTAATTTTCAGTATTAAATAATGCGGAAACACTTTATACAAGTTTTGATTATGTCTACAGTCAGCAATTAATATTGTCATATTTTCCATACCTTTTTCCGCAAGCTTCAATCATATCTGATGCCATTTGTTTCAGTCGTTTTTCTAAATGTTCACCAAACATTTCATCCGGCTAGATAAATAAACATCATTTAATAATATGAAAATTCTTGTTTTTTTCTTCTCCTCACATACCCAATGTAGATCTCGTATAAAGCATTGTAAAGCATCAAGTTTCCATAACATATCTTCACTAGTCGCACATCCTCGACTAAATTAAATATGAAAATTTGGATAACAAAAGATACAAATCGAATACATACGTTCTTGCTTTCCAATTTTCTTTTTCAAAACCTTTATGAATCGATTGTGCTATACATGATTCCATTAAATCAACATATCGAATAACTAATGGAGCAAATGTATCACGTAATTGTTGATGAAATCGACCGTTTGATAATGTATCTAAGAAGAAATTGTTGATTTCTAGAAATTAATAATAATAATGATTTCTTTTTTACCATGTACACGAAGATAATCATTTAATAATTGAAATAATGGAAATGAATCCCAACTTTCAATTGGTTGTTGATCAATAACATGTTCCATATCAACAGCAAATAATGACCAAAATATTTCTTCATGTTCCATTAATAAATCATTATATTGTTGAAATGCTTCTTGATAATGTTCAGAATCTTGTTGTAATAATTCAATACATAATTCTGCTAAATGTATAAGATCATCAATTTTTTTTCGTGGTGAATCATCAGTATTATAAATTGTTTCTAAATAAAAGAACAAGAAATTCGTTTATTATCTATTCCTATATCATATATAAATAACATGCATTCTACAATACAAGACAATGAAGGGGGAAGGGTACATTATTATTTTTTTCGTGATACAAAAACGGACAAGATTTACCATTATCATTTTGTTGCTGATTCTCTCGTTCGCCTGGAAAAAAATTATAGATCAATCGAATATTATTTTAATGATCTTTTAAGATTTCTTTGTCTTTTTTCAAATAAATTACCTTCAATTTTAGCTTGATCTGATACACGTGTATAATTTGTATATGCAGCATTTTCAAGACATTTCCGAATAAAATATCGTATATCATCACGAGATATTGGTGCAGATATATCCTTAGTTAGAACACGTTCAAGTAAACTTAATGTTGCTTTTAATGCGCCTTCAGGTCGACCAAATGGAAATGAAAATCTAAATGAAATAAAACGATACGATTTGTTAAGCATCTTTCATTCCAGATGAACAAACTTCAGTGATTGATGTATTCTACTCTTAATTTAGTCCTCGGGCATCCTAAAGTTCTACTAGAATAACATAGTGACTATATTGATGAAAACTTATTATGGCTTTGCTTTACTAATGAGAAACTTTTTCGCTTTCCTCTAAGAGTTTATAAAACATACATGATGAATATTCTACTCTACCTGAAATTCGTCACTTGATGTTCAAGAAATTGTCTTAATCGTTCTTTTATTTCATTAAAACGATCTTTTTCTTCCATTGTAATCGTTGATGCACTACTATCAGGTCTAAAGAAAAATTACAATCAAAATATTTTTTTTATCTTATTTATGATTATTATTTATATATGTACTAACCGACTTCCTGAGACATGTGAAGCACAAAATACATAACTATAATGAAGTAATTGAGGATCAATCATAAATCCTTGTTCAGCTCGATCAAGTAAATCATTTAAATAATAAAGATGTCTTAAACAACCACGAACACCATATCGAGAACAATATTCTATATCAAAATAATCTAGAGAAATTAATTTTCAAACCAAAAAAATTACCTTCTAGTACATAGCTTTGTCCAGGACTTAACCAACCCTAGTAAGAAAACAAAATACTTATTATTTATTTAAATATATAAAATTAAATATTCTATTGATCATCACCCGAGCTTAATTATTTATTTAAAATAAAAAAAAGCTGTTAAACTTACGTCTAATATTTATTTAAAAGAAAAGAGAAGGAAAATTTTTTGTTTAAAGATAAAATCAATACTAATAAATTTCTTATTATATTTACCAAAGAACAATATGGATCATTAAGACGAAAATCTAATGTTGCCGTTTGTAATGTTTTGAATAAATCATGATGATCAAATTTACACGGATCACTTTGAATATATTCATCAAAGCCCGTTTTCTTCGATCGATCCGCATCTATAAAAAAAAGAAAGGGAATATGTACAAGACTGTATACACATTAATATAATCGATTTTTTTCTTCCGTAATAATTGGTCTGACAGCCGAATCTGATCGGAAGTCATGAGTCACTAAATCAATTGATTTTCTGCCTCTATGCTTTTTAATCTTCATATTAATCTCTTTTTCTCTATTTACCAATTTGATCTTTTTGTCCAGATGTACCAGCTGCTTGTGTAGATTTCGTTGTTGCTGTTACAGGTGGTGTTGGTTTATGTGATTGACCAGTAGCACGATATAATGCTTGTACCCAACTATGTCTTTCATTTTCTTCATTGGTTGCAAATGTAACAACATCACCTTCTCGTACAGCTTTAAAAAAATATTTTGCATCTTGCATAACTAAACCTAAAAGAAACGAATATATTATTTATAGAAAAAAAATATTATTCATTAATGTACCATTATCTGGTTCAGCATAATCTACAGTATAACCTTCGAGTGGCATCATTTCCGTTGGTTCTGATTTCTTTTCACGATAACTACACATAGCAAAACAATATTGAGAAACCTAAAATTATATATGAAGTTATTTTAATAGAAGAAAAAAAGAAAACTCTCGATTATTATTTCACTGTTAGTATTAATCTCAAGAGAATTTTATGACTACAACTAATCTCTTTGGCTCTTCCGATACGATAAATTAAGTTACATTCCAATGATACACTTTCTAAAAACCTATTTACCTGAACAAGAGCATAGTATCGTCGTTTCCATGATTTCCAAACATTTTTACCACGAGCATAGCACCAACTAGAAATCGAATGTTACAATTCCATGTATATATACACATATGTCAAATCGATACATACCCACACATTTTAAGATTTTGTGGTTTTTCCATTCGTACATCTAATTTAACTTTTAATTCATCAGCTGATGCATTTTTTATTTTAACCATATCAATCCACCAATTTGTTTTATTAAATGTTGGATCAATTTGTAATGATAATTTACCAAGTTTATTATCATCTAAACTAAGTATACCTGAACTTTCCATATAAAGTTTAACTTTAATTATTGGTAAAATTTGATTTGTTGGAAATTCTGCTAAGGATTCCCATACGGGTTTACCAGCTTCAGCATGTTCCGTACGATATTTTTCTCCACCTTCAACTTCCATTGTACAATAAACAATACGATTTGTTGGAATAGATTTTAAACCACGTACTTCTTTACATGTTATATTAACATTAAAATTTAAAACAAATGCTAATTTTGATAAACCAGCTTCATTCTCTTCCGAATTTCCATCATTATGTAATGATTTTGTTGATGAATGCATACCCGATGAACTACTACTTCCATGACGACTATGACTAGCACCACGTTTTGATCGTAATGGTTTTTGATCGGATCCACCACGTACAGGTAAACTTTCAAGATTACTCATTAAATCATTAATGCTCTTTTTTAATTCATCAACATATAATGTATCCATTTCTTTATGTACAAACTTAGGCATTAGACCACGTTGCTAGAAAAACGAAAATTTTTTTGATTAAAAAAAAAAAGAATTATTTTTATTTACTCTTTGTAATGATTCAGCTTGTTTCATTCGACCATCTAATTCACGTCGAATTGTTGCAGCTTGTTCATCATTATTATCAAGCTATACAACGACAAATATAAATAAATCTATATAATTTATTATTTCTTACCTGAGCACTATTGAAAATCATTCTAAAATAAAAAAAAAATATTTTTTATATTCAAATTTAAGATCTATTTTTAGAACGAAATCCCCATAGGTTATTTTTACATAATTGAACCGAAGTTCATCGATTTATTGACTAGAAGAATTCTATAAATATAATTTCGTTTGTAACTTACTGATGTTCAAATTTTTTAATTGTTAAAATATTTTGAAACATATCATATAATTGTTCTTTACTCATAATTAATTCAGCTGATGTTGACATATAATTTGATTTCGATAAACGTCGATTTGAATTGTCTTGATCTTGTTCTTGACCACGATAAATAGCATCAAATTTTGACATCCATAAAGTGAGCACCGTATCTTTGCTTATTTTAAGTGAATCAATATCAGGTAAGCTTCGTACACGTTTTTCAATATTTATACGAAATACATCACGAAAATCATCCGAACAACAACCACCTGATTGAACCATTTTACCAACACGTTCACTTTTAAGAAATACTTCATAATACGATCGAACAGCATTTATAAAAGCTAAGTAATTAAATTTATTAAAATAATAATCAATTCGAATATCTATATATATTTACCTTCATCGGCTTCAATACGAGTTTTTCCATTTAAAAATGTTAGAAATCTTTCTTTTATAACACCATATTGTACGAGAGTAATTTTTAAATGTTTTCTTGCCATATCTGACGATTGCTTTGAATTAAATGGACATGCAACACAACGACAAATAAATACATAGACTTGTAAACGTTTACGTTTTAATTCTAATTCGCGTTCAACACGTTCATTTTCTTCACGTTCACGTTCACTTATTAATGATGGTGATGGTGATGGTGCACGATCAATAGGTATACCCATACTTGATGTTGTCGTACCTGTTGATGAACTTGTTGTTGTTGCTAATGTTTTTGATAAATTATTTGTATTTGCTGGTTTAGCTTTTGTATCTTGATTACGTGTTGAACTTTGTTGTTGTTGTGATGGATGTAAATGTCCTTCAGATTGATTAGATGAATCATCACTTTTAATACTCGTTGTATCAGCATTGAAAACCATGGATGGTTGAGTTGTTTCAGGAAAAAGATTTGTATTTGTTGATGAACGTAATGATGTCGATGGAGAATTATTTGAGGAATTTGATGGGATTGTTGGTAATATACGTTGTGTTGGCGTCGGTGATGCATGGAAATTAGGTTGTGGTGAATAATGACTTGTTGTAGTTTTTTGTGGCGACGATGAGTAATCGGATTTTGTTAATAGCGGTGAACCAGTATTGACATGATTTACTACTGGTCGATTTAATGAAGTCTGTGGACCTTTTGTAGGTATCTAATATGAATATATATATTAAAATGTTCTCCTAGTTTTTTTTTGATCTTCTTAATTATTTAAAAGATTATTTACCGATTTTTTACCAGCTCCGCCTCCACCTCCTTCATCTTCATCACTGGAATCATGCAGCATAATTTGTGATCTTCATTATTACATGTTACATGATCTCATCAATAAGATAATATATGACATATATATTGTCATTGATGATAGAAACATTCTCTTTATATAAATTTATAAAAACTGATATCTTTTTTCTATTTGTCTTTCTACAATGAAATATAATATAAAAAGTTAAATAATAGAACATTACAAATGTGTGTATATATATATATATATATATATAAGCTCTTCTTCTATTAAAAATAGTCATCGTCTATCTCAATACTTACATGCACGCACGCCCGCTCGCATGAAGGCTTCGAAAAAAAAAAACGCGTCAGTCATCATCGACGCTCGTACTCGCATACAAGCGAACTAGACTATTACCTTAAAACTCTTGTTGGTACGACTAATTGAAATCCCTCTCTTCCTTTACCAAGCTTGTATTCTTTCTCTCTCTCTTCTAGCGACTGTCGCTATTGCCGCTACCGTGCTGCTTGTTGTTATTGTTGCTTCATAGAATGCACGAGCGCATGCATCTCACTCTTTTCTATTGTCTCTCTCTAGAGAATAATTAAATTAGATGACGCGAAACGACGAGAGGACCAACATTGATGACAATATGACAAAAGAAATTCATGTATGTTCCTTTTCAATTTGATGGTTATCAAATTGAAAATATAACAATCAAAGACTAATAGAAAAAAGAATAAACTTACCAAAAAAAAACTAAATAATAATAATAATATATCGACATATTCATTGTTTATCCATTTAGTTTTTCATCATTTTCTAGTTAGATTTTTTTTCCCTCTCTCTCTCTCTTTGTCATCATATCATTTTCATCTTTTTCTCTTTTTTCACTTTACATAGTTCGAATAACATCTCGCATAAGGAATAGGAAAAACAACATGCGTTCGAGGTGCTCGCGCGCAAGCATTCAGACGCATAAACTTAGTTCTCTTGGTTTTTTTTCTTCTTCTTCTTCTTTTTTTTTCTTGTCGTTTGCAACTGATGCTTTGTACGAGGAGAAGAAGAAAAAAAATATGAGAGAAACACAGAGCGAAGGGAGTAGGGAATTAGTTACTGCCATCGCATCAAGCTAAAGCAAAGAGAACTGAAAAAAAAAGAAGAAAAACCATCATCACTACTACTATTACGATTACTATATAAGTTACCTTCATGATGCTGATTGCGCATAGTCGGTTTTCCATACTAATGCGTGCATGCAGTTGAACTCATTAAGGGCAAAATCTAAGTGCGACTGTCAACAAAAGCTAGATGATCATCTCATCAATTTTGAATAATGACAAAATCGAACTATTGTCAGTACAATTCGATGAGAAAAATATTTCTAATAGTCTAGTCTTGTCATACACATTGCAAATGATGAACTGAAAGAAAATAGATACAGGAAGAATGACAAGAATTGCTAATCGATTAGATGCAAATCTTTCTCAATAGAAAGATAGTTGATGAGATGAAAAACGACTAAGAAAATGAAATAGTCATAGCTAGATAAAGAAGAAGAAAATATAGACGGGGAATACAAATGTAAATATAAAAAGAAACACCTTTCTTTTCCTTCTATTTGTCCTTCTTATTGCATATGATGATGATCATTTAATAATAAATTAATGTCTAAAACTCCGGCAATAGTCATATATATGTGCACTCATCTTGATAGAAATCATCGACCTTGATACATACACAAAGAAAGAATGAAAAAAAAAAATTTTTTTTTTTCTCAGCGGCTAATCATTATGTCAAACCGACTTCTTGCTTTAATACGATTTTTTTTCACATACACGCACCTGATTAGTAAACGTAGACCATTCCGATATATCTATAGCTTGATTGTCTACTAGGATGAAAGAACGAAGAAATAAGAAATAAAAAAAGCGGGTTTCTTTTTCTTTTTTTTTTTTTCAACTAATCATTTTCGGAATTGCCTTATCTTAAAAGAGACCAATTCTATTTATTTTTCATCAATAGTTTCAAACGTCATTTACAAGCATTTTCTATCTTTGCTTGTTCTTTAAATACAAGATAAATACAGCGACTGAATAAATGCATTTGCTGTCTATGTATAGTAATCAAGAAATTGACATTGCTTTTTTTCTCTTCTTCTCCTTCTTCTTCTTCCTATACCGACATTCCCACGTCATTGCTCACACTTCCCCAAAGGATCAGTTTTCCTCTCGCTTGCTCCTTTCTTTCTTTTTATCTTAAAAGACATTCGATGTTTACATACATATACACATACAACAAGATATAGAATACGACAACTATGATGACGAAAGAGAGAGAGAGAAGAGTGCATATGAAAGAGTGATGGAAGCAAAAGAAAAACCCGGAGGCTAACAAAGATAGGCGGAGTATGTGCGTAACGGACGCATAAGCGATAGAAAGGAAGAGCTGCTATATTTGACATTTGTTTTTTCAGTTCAGCATGCAAAGCAATCAAAGACAAACGAGCGCTCGATCCGCCTTTTCGTTCATGCACACATTCAAGATAACTTACATAGAAACAAAAAAGAGCAGAGACAGATCATCACCGTATACTTAAAAACGACTTATATTGACACAGAGAGAAAAAAAAGGAATGATCGATCGAATGATGTGTTTGATAATAATCATATAAAAATACAATACTCTCAATCGGAGAAAACTAAAAAAAAAAATGTTCTTCATTCATCGAATAAGTAGCAAAAAAAAAGAGAAAAAAAAAGAGAACGGAACAAACAAACAAAAAACAAGTTTTTCATTGGTTTAAAAAATCAATACTGCCATCTAGTTTAAAAATAAATTATTATTGGTATATGATTGAACCAAACATTTAGAAAAAATAATTAACTACCAACATGGAAAGAAATTGAATTCATTGCATTAGATTTATAAATAGAAAAGAAAATGTACTGAAGTTAACTGATGACTAATGTCAAAAAAATTCCAGTCTTTTTTTGATAAACTTGAATTGAAAGGATAAATAAAATATTTCATGTCAGTCATAATAAGATAGAAATATGATATAGCTTTAATAATGACTATGTTAATGTAGAGAATTATCTCTTTCTCAATAAATTTGTTTAAAATTCATATAGACAAAAAAAACTGTTTATAATGTGAAATCGATATTTCTTTATATAACGTTTTTGAAAATATGAAGACATTTGATCTGAAAAAAAAAATCAGTTTTACATATGTCATGATTTTTTGATCAACATAACTATGCAAATAAAGGCCTAATTAAATTACTATCCAATGAAAATTATGTATTCATTGAATTACGATAGTTCACAAAAGTTTTTAGATACTCGAAACGACAAACGATGATTCTCTAAATACTTTATTGTGCAAACAAATTAAATATATGTATACGTGATTTAATTTTATGTTTGAATTTTTTTTATTTCAATAAATTGTGAGAATTTCTCGGGGTTTTTCAAACAAATTCATAACAAAAATACAATCGACAAAAAAAATTCACTCATGTGTGTTCTATTATATATGATAAGATGTTGATAATAAAATAAACATAGTAACAATCGACGTTTTATTCAATTATTCTTAAAGCACTATCTTCACCTAATTCTTTTGTTAATTTTGCTTCGATTTGATCCCAATCAACATCAACCTAAAAAATTGTTTACATATTATTATTAGATAAAAATAGAAACAATCAATGAACGAACATTTTTCATTGCTTGAATATATTTTGCATTTGTTTCTTTTTTTCCACCACCATAATCTTTTAGATATTTTTGTCGATAACCAACAACAATTTCTAAATATTGTGGATGTCGTTGAGTCATATCAATTGCTCTACAAAATAGAGAATTTTTCGTATATATATATATATATATGCTCTTTGGAGGAAAGGCTAAAAAGAACTTTAAATAAGTTTCTGATGTTTCAGTGATGGATCATCTTGAAAACAGAATAGAATGATTGATCATTCTCCTTAGTGCCGGCACTATTCATAGAGAAAAGAATCTTTGCAAAAATTCTATAAAGATAAGACCATAGAGACAAGTACTTCTTTTCAATTTAATAATCAATCACAATTTGTACACTTGACTTAACTAAATCAAAATTTCAATATACTTTCATAGAATATCGTTAAATTAGAATAAGAAAGAATAAATATAATATTTTGTGCAAATAGATTGGCAAGAATCTAATATAAAGTATTCATACAACTAATAGAATTTTTCATATTAATCAAATTTGTTTATAATAATTTGTAAAAATGATTAAATATTTCTTATTTCTACTAACCTATCCCAATTATGCTCATTTAAATGTAACATTATCGCATGAAGTGGTTTATTTCCTTGTAAATAATGACTTTCGGCTTCTTGTATATTTCCACCAGCTAATAAGGCAAGTTCAGCTTCACGTTCTTCTTTTGATGCTATTGTACGAAGATTTTGTAAACAGAAAACCATTTCCGTCTGAAAAAAAAATAGTTTTATTTCATCTTAATAAATCATTCTTTTTTTGTTTCATAAATATTTACATTTGATAATTGTGCAAATGCATTTTCTGCTGAATCAAAATCACGATTATGTAATGAAATAACCGCAATCAATGCATAAATTGAATCGTCCTAAATATTTTATTTTGTTTTTCATTTAAAATAATAATAAGATTTTTTACCGCAATATATTGACATAACTGTAATGCTTCTTCGGCACGATTTGCTTCTAATAAATCAAGGCACAGTTCATAGTAAATTGGTAAGGCAGATTGAATAAGTGCACCAGTTGATTTACGTATTGTTATTTGACAACTAAGAAAATCTGAGATTGATGGATTTTTACCAAAATCACTAATAAAGATTAACAAAAAAAAATACTCATAAGATTAAATTATTCGAAATAATCATTCTACCCTGATTCTATCCGATGTATTGTCTTATCAACTAAACTTGAATCAACAAATATAACATTTGGATAGAGCCATATATGAAGTTTATTATCTGTAAAACCTGCTAACATAGCATTTTTATCATTCCATCGAAAACTACCAATATTTGTGCCTAAATATATAAAGATTTAATTGAAAATAAACTATTAATAAATATCTACAAAGTTTTCGGATGCGTTGACTATTTGATCGTTGACCTTGTCCCGTTGAACGAACAAGCATAAGAAATAAATCTTGAAATTTATCTGCAAATGCTAATTTACGTTCATTGGGTGAACCAGTTTGATCAAGAGCCAAATGAACTATTTCATACTATAATAAAAATAGAAATTATTATTTTTGACCAAAAAAAACGTTTTATTTACAGCATGAGATACAGGTTTTCCATCACCAAGTGATTTACCATTGATATCAAAAAATGCAATCGCTAAATAAAAAATTAAGAAAATATTGTATAGCTTTGAGCGAAATACCTTGAAAATCTATTTAGATTCAATGTGAATAAATTCTAGAATCGATTCGTTTAGGCAGGAAGTAAAGAAAACGTCATGATCATCATAGTGAATCATATTTATTTACTCAATCCTTTAATCAACTGACTGACAAAATATTCATAAGCATACGGCTTTTTTTTATAAACGATGGACTGCTCAAAAATTGAATTTGATTAAAAAATGCACTTGCAAGAATAACATTAATAGTAAGAGAGCCTAAGGATTTTAGTGTTCGGAATTAGTAGAACAAACAATGCATAATCATATATGTGCTGATAGAAGAAAAGAACGATAAGGCACCTTAAAAAATGTTTTTCCTGAACGCAACTCCTGAAGATAAGAAGAATAACGATGAAAGTTAATTTTTTTCTTATCCTGTAACATATTCGAATCTAGTTAAGTATTTCTATTTGAACGCTCTATGTGTTGTGCGTTTGACATACATTTAGTATCGGTTGCATCTCGAATCGCTATTGTATCCGGACTAATAGAAACCGTATTAACATTAACTGAATCTGGTTTTGATGACATTAATTTTGGTGTTGAAACCAGTCGACCTTCATATGAATAAACAGAAATATTAACTCCATCCGAAAGAAGAAAATATCTTAAAAACAAATTTTTTTAATCATAAGAAATTAAGAAATATTTATACTTTTCTGCTTGAACAATTAAACTCATTGACATATCGCGTAAATCAAATAATGCTGGATGACCAAACTGTTTGCAACTAGATAAATACAAATAAATTTTATCAATTAAATTTCAGTCGTTTAGAATTTTTGTTTTTACTTATAAATTAATCCTTGACTACTTGTTAAAACAATCAAAAATCCAAAACCAACAGACATTTTAACCAAACGATCTTTAAGTTCAATTTTATCTTTTAATTCTGTTTCACAATTGCTTACAGTTATAACTTTAGAATCTGTAAGAACAAATTCTAAATGACGCCAATCAACACGACTAAAAATATCAAGTAAATTTACATACAACAAAAAAAGGCAAAGCTATCAATCAATACCGTTCAATAATATGTCCTATTCCAACTCGACCAGTTCCACAACCACAGGCTAATTGTGTACTATCCGTTGACCATGATAAACCAAATACACTTCCATCTTTTGGTTTTTCAACCGAATGACACCACTAAAAATGTGCATGAAGAAATTAAAATGAAGATTTTCATTCAAATATACATACACCAGCACTATCACATAAACGTATTGTATTATAAGATCCAACAGCAAAATTTGATCCATCCGGTGCCCAAGCAAGACTTGTAATTGGATATTCAAATGCTTGACTAGCATACAATGGTCGGCCAACTGTATCCCAAACCTACTCATAATAAAGAAATTTATTTTAAGTTTGAGAGAAACAAAAAAAAACAATCAATTAAAATATACCTTGTATCGACAATCTTCTCCACCAGATAAGATTAAATTATTAACTGTATTCCAATCACATTTAAGAATAATTTGATCATGTGCTTTCCACTATAATCAACAAAAAAAAACATTAGAAGATAATTTTCATTTGTCTATACCGAATTTTGTTTTGCATTAGGTGAAAGTGGTTTTACAACAAGATATTTGCCCGTACAATAAAGTATTGCATCATTGTCTGCTGACCAACATGTGCAAAATATCGGTGAAGCTAAACGAAAAACAAAAATATTACTAAAATCTATTGAACCTTGAATATAAAATAAAATTAGGATTTTTATCATAAGAGACAGCTTTGACATTTATTAAAATAAATTGTATATGACATATAATATTAACTTATTTCTGTGTTCCTTCAATTCAAACTACGAGAGACATGATTCGTTTCTATCTTTGGAATAAACTCAATGACGATTTTTCTTAGAATCAAATCGAAATTTATTAATTATACCTGCTTGAACAAGATTCGAACGTAACATTCCGGAACGTGCCCAAATTCTAACTTGTCCATCTTCTCCTCCTAAATATATTAAATAATTTTTAGCTATAAAATAATTCATAAAAATTTTTACCTGTTGCAAATTGACTTCCATCTGGACTCCAACGAACACAAATAGTTGCACCACGATGTGCTTCAACAGTTTTTTCAATACGTCCATTTTTATTAACAAAACAAAATTTTCCTTTAAAGAAAAAAATAAATAAATACATAATATAAATCATTCAGTTGTTTTTTTACCATCACTTGTAGCTAAAACAAAAAGATCTGAACCAATAGTTCGTTTTGCAGTTGAACCACCGGGACCAGTACTACTAAGACTTGCTCCTTTTGGTAACCAATGCATATCAAGTGGATAAAGATCTTGTGGAAGTTCACTTATTTTAATTAATTCATTTTGTATAATATTATATTTATATATAACATGATCTTCTCCAACTGAATAGAGATCATCTGCTGACATCCATCCTACACAATCAACACGATCGTTATGACGAAGTGTTTGAGGAAATGTAAATTTTAAACGCATTATTTAATAATGATGAAAATATTCAGTTTATTAAAGAAGGAACTATATAACCATTATTGAAAAATGTTACTTAGTTAACGCCTTTCAAATGACGTTGTTATGCATTATGATTGGATAGGTACGGATCAAATCATATGAAGGAAAGAGGAAAGAAAGAAAATGTAGTCAATTTTATTATTAATTTTTTTGAATGAAATGCGAGAATTTATAAAAGAACTTTCATTTCGACGTCTTCTTGATTCATTAAAATTAACACCTAAACATCGTTTAGTTGAATTTGGAGGTTAGTTCAAATATATTTTATTTAATTATATAATTAAAATTTCCGCTTTTTTTTAATTCAGACATTTGGGCTGAAATATTTCTTTGGTGTTTTATGACTTCAATTGTTGTACATTTAATTGCTAGTATAATTGCTGTTCGATCATTACGAAGTCATAAAATTGGACGCTGGTATTCAGTACTTATCCTTCTAGCAGGAATTATAACACCAATTATTCCATCAGCATTTACTAGTAAATATAATTACATAAAAAAATATACGAAACTATTCTTTTTTTTCCTAGGTGGACTTCTATCAGCAATGTTTTATGCTGCTTCCGTAGAAATAAAACCATTCTTTTGTTGTTTACTTGGTGTTGGACAAACTTTTATTATACTATCCTTTTCATTCCTAAAAATATTATCTACATTATGAATGATAATTGTAATGAATCTCAATTTCACATATATATATATTTTTTTTTTCTAATTTTCTGTATATAAATATGAGAGAATGAGTGGTTATTTATATGTTATAGCCACTTAAATAAAATATTATGATTGTTCTTAAGGAAATATTAAGAATGCTTGTTGAGCAAAGACAAGACTTAACTTCCGATTATTTCTAGTGGATCTTATCTAAAAAAATTAGACAAAATCTTCAATTATTTGTGGATCGGAATACATCGAACAGATTATTTGATATTGTATTCAATGACAAAATCTATTACATGATAATAATTTATTGATATGTAATAGCATTTAAGGTATCCAATTAGAATGTTGTCGATTTGTTCATCTCGATCGAAATAGAAAAAACGCTTATTTGCAATTTTGATTACTATGTACTTTTCCTTTTATCAATACAAAGATCAACTTAAGATGTTTTTCTTGTTTTTGTTAATGGATATATATAGTACTTTAGAGTTATTATGTTATTTCATGTCTTAAAAATTATAAATATCACTACCCATGTCTTCAAAATATTGACGATTATATCGCCAGTAAGAAATGATTATTTTGTCGGAACCAAGACTTCTCGGCAAAAAGTCCTTAATTTTGGCGCTTTTATCGCGATAGATTTCACAATTAATCGATATTCAAATGTTGTATGTCTACACATATTAGAATTCAAGTAAATATTCATTAATTATTTTTTTTATGACAAAAGAAAAGTATAATTATTTGTTATAGGAAGACATCTAACAATCATTATTACTTTTAATAATAAATAAATAAATATATATAGCAAACAGCCTCTTGATTCTCTTTCTATAAAGTAGAATTCATTCTCTATTTTCTTTTGTTCGCTACTATAGTCGACTAGTATGATAAAAAAAACAAAGGACAAGAGAAAAAAAAACGACTCTAGAAAAGTGTTGTGTTTTTGGCAGTCGTGAATAGCGTCGTATTCCTTCTTTTTTTTTAGGCTCATCGTCTAAAAGGGAAATGGAGGGAGAATAAGTGCATTGACGCATCGGCTAACAGAACAGCAGTAGTTCTATTCTATGTAATGATGACAAATATTTTCCAGGCAGAGAAAAGAAGGAAAAAAAAGATATAGGCAGTATAATACATTGGTTAATAATTTTACATCGAATGGCGATCAACAAAGGTTGATCACTAACATGAATATAGAGGAAAAAAAATATTTAATATTTCATTTATTATATTGTAGAAAATAACATGACTGATTCAACGTCAAATTCGACTAAAGAAAATTTTTCAAATTTTAATCAATCGGGACAATTTGCACGTAGTCGTTGGTCTCATGTACTTGCTCTTGCTGATCAACTACGACATAATACTGAAATACAAAAAGATGAACAATTACGACAATATGCATTTGATATTCCAACAAAAGATATTCAAATAAAATCAAGTGTTGATCATGTTCAATCATTTGAAAATGCACTTTTATTTGCTAAAACTGGTAATTTTAATTTAGATAATTTAAGTGAAAAATATATTGAATTAAAACATACATTTAATCATATGCTTGAACTTAATAAACATGATATACAACAAGTTAAATTAGCCACATCAATTACAAAAACAGCTTTATTATTACTTCTACGTGCAATTGAATCTATTGTTGAAGTTACAACAAAAGGTACAAGAAAATATCCAACATTAAATTCCCTTATATCATATATACGTTCACGTCAAACAGAATTACCAATACATGGCAAATTACTTGTTGATTGGTATAGTGCTGCACAGATACTTGATTTACTTGTTAATGATCCTGATTGGCTTGTTCAACCACGAAAAGCATATTGGGCTATGCAAGTTTGTAATGAAACATTAGCATGGACACGTGGAGTTTTTAATGAAAATTATCGAAGAAAATCTCTTAAACGACCAATTTATGATCGAGAAGATAGTATTATTGTACCTGCATTAAAAGACAAAGAATAATTTTGTATATACAAGACTTAAGAATTTGTAATTGAAAAGCGTTAATTATATTTATTCATGCATGACAAAGAATAATTTGTTTTTCCAGTTATTTATAAAAGAAAGAAAAGAAATCTTATTATACAAAGAACAAAACTAGTTTAGATAAATAAAATAGCCTATAGTTTTTCACTTAATGCTGATTTTTTAAATGATCCTGCTGGTTCGCCTTCAAACTTCATTTTTAAATTTTTTTGTTTTGATATATTAACATTTGATGATGGTGATGATGGTAGTTGCGATGGTTTTGTAGGATCAGTTGTCGGAGGTTTTGTCATATCCATAAAACCAGCATTAGCCTCATCATCTGCTGGAAACACAGTGAATGCATTTGTATAAACAATTGCTGATGGAACCATTACCATACCACCTATTTACTTTTAATTAGAGAATAAACTTTAAAAAAATGGAGAACTTACGATCTTTTGTTTTCAAGTGAACATAACGAACATCAATTAAATGAACAAGACCTTTGAATGAAATTTGAAAAATAATAATAAAATTAAAACTAAAATATTTCTTTTACCTTCAATTCCACCACCACTTCCATGAATTTTAATTCGACATCCTCGAACAAATGGTTTATTAATAACAAGAAATATTCCTGAGATAAAATTTGTTGCTACTTCTTTTAACGCAAAACCAATCGTAAAACCTGTTATACCAATACCAGCTAATAGAGGTTTTGTATCAACACCGAGTGTACCAAGTGTTGAAACACTAATCATAGCATAAATTGCAATAGCAGCTGTTTTAGACAGTAATCTTGCTAAATCTTCATCTTCAATAATATGAGATCGAAGTAAAAATCGTTCAATCGATGGTGACAAAGAAAGAAAACGTTTTATTCGTTGCATAGTAGTTGCCGGTGGCGGTGGTGGTGGAAGTGTGGAAACCATTGGTTCAGCTCCCCATCCAAACCAACGAAAAAATCGACGAATACGACCTGGTTGTCGTTGATTCAATGTTTGTTGAGCTAGGTAACGATTGGATTGTTGAGGTGAATATAGTATCTGTTTATTATATGATGCTACAAGACATCGGGTTCCAATATAAGACGTATTTATTGCTAATCGAGACACCATACATAATGATCGACAATACATATTCAAGGTATCTAAATTTAATAGAAAAAAGCAATTTTAATGAAGAATTAAATTCATTATGTTTTCTTGATCAAACTAACATTATTAATCAATTATTATGCTTAATTTATCCTATAAAATGTCATTTCTGAATTTATAGATGTTCGATTGGAAAAGGCAAATTAAATTTCTTTTCTAATAAACGCTTATCGGGTAAGAGATTAAGAAAAAAACAAAATATAAATGAATCGTGTATAATTATATTGCCTAGGTATTTATTCAAGAGTTCAATTACAAAACTAAGAAAACGACATGGCTTGGAATGACAAGCCATTAGATGAATTATATTAGTCTACCACTAATTCAATCAAATTTATTTTGAGAGATGTCGTTCAAATTCAACCTTTTCTAATCATGTCGGGTAATCAGGAAATCAAAAATATAAATATTATATTACACGATAATCAAATATGATATATAAAAATATATGAAATATCGTTTATACAAATAATTTTTATTCAAAAATTAAATTGATTTAATTATTTTGAATTTGAAGTACAGTTTATGTTGTACAATATCTTGAGTAACAATAGCCTGTTGAATATGAATTACATTGAGAAGGTAAACTAGCAGTATTTTCTCCACTTGCTAAACAACAAAGACTCATCTTATCGTTATCATCAATAGACAAAGAAAAATCTTACATCCACATGATCCTGTATTCGTTACACTGTTGGATGATTATTCTATATAAAACCTACTCTGTTTGGCATTACTGCTAAAGGAATACTACTGATAGCTAAACCAATTAGAGTACCAATCGATGACGCTAATATGCCGACTTTCTTCTTTGGTCCACACGTACTTCTACAGCGACTTATGAATATTGTTCATCATTTTATTTTTTAGAACTTTACATAAGTTTTTATTTGTTATTGATGATATAAATAAATTTGGATGACAAAATTTTCATTTTAATAATATATGCCACGGTGTCTCATGTCTTGAAAGTTTTCATATTATTCTAGGAATACATGTAAATAATAAATTGTAATTCAGCTATTTATTTTTGTTAAATGTAGTTAGTTCTAATACTATGGGAGAAACTGAAACAAATTTCTTTCTATTAGCACATGACTTAGACTTGAATGTTGAAATCTCTATTAGTAAATATCGATCAGTACAATAGAGAATGTTTAGTAGTTCTAATGTATTTATAAAGCAAATGGTTATTGATATATGTATTGTAATTGCTTTAAAAGAAGCGACCTCTTTTTTTTGCATTTAGTCTCAATAAAATAAATGACGGTGGTTTCGATAGTAACGCATTTTCTAAATGAATTTGTTGTGCATTTTATATCCAAGATCTACATTTAGCAAAATAACATCAATTACATATTTGAGAAGATGGGTATCGAAGCAAAAGATTTTACTCTTGATCTTGATCTACTTGCATTCAGTGGCATTGCTTTTAGTCCTGAACAACGTGCTTCATTACAAACATCTCTTATCATTCTTAAAGAACAATACAAATTTAAAACAATTCATTTTTGGGGTAAAATCTTAGGCATAACAGATGATTATTTTATTATTCAAGGCCGACAAAAAGATGAACTTAGAGATCGACAATTTCTCTACAGGTAATTTCATTCATAAATACGAAGTATCTATCATCAATGAGTTTTATTTTTATAAAATTTAAAGTAAAGATTGTGTTAATTGGAATATGTTAACACCAGCAAATGATGAAGCAAAAGACTCAACAGAAGTTTGTCAAGGACGTTTTACAGGTGATCCATCAAATGATTTTGAAGTAACAAAATACAATATAACAAATGAAGATACCGAAGATGAAAATATTGAAGAAGTTAAAGTAAATATTTAATTGCAGAATTTTGTTTTTTCTAAAATAATAATAATTTTTTTAGTCATCAGTACGTGAAGAAGATCGATTAGCTGCTACATTATCGAAAATTGAACAAGATGCATTGATTATTCCACGAGGCGCATATATTCTTCAACCAAATGGTGATGTTGAACGAAATCGTACATTCGCAGGTATGGAAAAAAGAATGATATTTTTTAATTAAAATAATTTTTAATGAAAATCTTTTAGGATTAACAGCAACAGAAAGTGGCAAATTATCAAATTATTTTCATTTTTGTGAACCTATTCATCTTCCTAAAAAAGGTCTTATTCATCGAAGTGCACTTGATAAAAGTCTTCATTTTCTTGATACAATTGATGAAGATATTCCCAAAGGTATGTTTGTAAATATAGAATTTCACGTCTATATTTCTAATACGTAACAATTTTTAGGATGGAGTGTACAATTTGAACGCGGCAGTGGATTAGTTCAAATTCGAAGTCTTAAATGGCCTGGTATGGCATTTTTTCATATACCTGAAACAAATCGTTATGGTTCATTGTATTGTGGTGTTGGGGAAGAAAATAAAGACTTGGCTTTTATGCTTTAAATAACTAATCTTACTTTTTTTTATTCTGTTGAATAATTATTTTGACTAAAGAAAATAAATATCTTGACGAGAAATATACATAAGCGAACAAGTTTAATAGTGACTAGAATAAAAATGTATTCCTTGAATAAATTAAGGTATGATAATATCGATTGTATTATCTAAACAAGTGAAAAGTATTTAATAGAAGAGAAGGTTGGTTACTTCTAGCGCTTCCATTCAGCAATAAAAGAAGTACTTGAAGAAGCAGACATAGCGCTGCTTCTTTTTTTTTTGAATTTTATAATAACATAGCTTAGGAAATATTAACAACAGGATCGAATAATAATAGAAGAATACTACGGCATCATATATATAAATAATGGAGAAATGCAAAATTAATTTGCTTATAGATCGGAACTGAAAAATTATCGTTATATAGTTACTTATTTTGAAAGAATGTTATGTTTATTATATCACGATCGACCGATATCTAACGTAAAAAACAATGCTCAATTGATTCAAATCAAAAGGTTTTGGAAGTAACAAAAAGAGAATATTACATATATTTTAATGCTAAAAAACTGAACCTACCTTAGTCGAATCCAACTTTATACGTACTAATTACTGGAAGCCCTAATAACTATACATGAATATTTATTTAAGCATTTGTTTGATTCTATAGGATTAGCAATCATTTGAATACTTTCATATTAATACATATACTATTAGTCAGGATCGAATTAGACTCTGTTCTCCGAACAAAAGAAATTATTTTCTCATAGATCAAAGTATAAAATACGTGATAAATATTATAATATATACAAAAAGAACGAGTCTGTTGTGTATAAAATACGCACTTTGTACATTTTTGAAAAATCGAAAATTTTACACAAATGTAAATGCCTATGCTTTTATAAACACAGTATCGTACATATCTAATGTGAATCCTACATAATCAATTCGAAGTTATTTAAACAATATCTTTCTTCAATATTAATTTAAATTATGCTAATTTAACTTCAATATCTTTATAAAGACAGAGATCAATATTGAATCCTCATAAATTACAAAGGCAACATTATAAATAAATATTATAATTATTTTTTTTCATCTACATATTTTTCTGTTGTTATTCAAATCTTAAAAAAGATGTCAAAAACACATATATTTCGAATAAAAAATGTAATAATTTCTCTTCTTTCGTTCTTTCTTGTATATATGAGCAACGATAAAATAGTTTTATAATAAAAAAAAAAGAATTCGTTCGTTTCGTTGATTTGCATGTTAATCGTGTTCTCTAAGAGTCAAGCGACATTTTTTATTTGTTTTAGTTCCAAGCATGCTGTCAATTTTACGTTTATTACAAATAAATATGAAAAATAATATTTTATTCTATAGAAAAATCGTACAGTTAAATTAATGGCTACTATAATTCAACCGATTAACATTGATCTTCACAAGTATAAGGTATAGAGAAATGAAAAAAAGAATTTTAGTAAGAAATATTTGACCAAGTGTTACTTTTTTTTATTGAATTTTTTTCTTTTCATCAACTTTCATTTTTAAGTATCTTATATAAACATATTCATAAATTTCTTCGACGTATATAAAATTTATCGATTTCACATCACTTTCTTTCTTGATAAAATTTTGTTTAACGATAAATGAGAACGAAAAAAAATGATATACATATATTTCCGGTACGAAAATAAAACAATTAGAAATATTTTCATTGGTTTTATTTATTTAAGAAAAAAGAAAATCGAAGAACTAAACAAACATTAGATATTGAACATCCATCTACAAATTCACCTGGTTCAGTACCAAAACGATATCAAAGTGTATTTAATAAAGGTACACCATTAACATCATTTGGTGTTAAACATGATGAGAATTATTTACGATCACATTCTGTAAGAAGAAGAAAAACAAATATTCAATATTCATTTGATTTATTCTTAGCCATCGAATCATATTCAATCAAAAACGCATCAACGATCATTTAAACCTGTTAAAGAATTCCTTAGCACACATCAACTAGTCAATTCACAATTGTAAGTAAACAATTTTCTTCTGCTTCTTTTAAATTTATATTTTTAGAGACGGTCGTCGACAATCATCTTCTCATGTAAACTATTTTAAAATGACCTTTAAACTTATATGAATATTTATTTTCAGACAAATAATTTTACTCGTTCACAAACAGAAGCAACAATACAAAATGTAAATATTGCCTTGACACGAACATTTAATAAACTACGTCAAGAACCATTACATTCTGATGTAACAAATGCTCGTTCATCAACAATCTATACTGAACCATCATCTTCTCGTCCTGTTACAACATATCAAAATACTGGTACAACAACATCTTCAAATTACTATTATCAACTTCCTAGTGATAAAAATAGACCTTTACCACCTGAACTTACAACAAGACGACCGACAAAAATATTTCTCTCAAATGTTTTACCACCGAATAATTCATCGAATCGAACTTCAACTGGAACTAGTCTACCCGTTGTACATCGATCAACGACAACACTAAATGAAGTAAAAACGAATGAACATACAAATATTCGTTCGAGAACACCATTACGTACTTCATCAAAAAATCATGGTACTGACTTGAATGAACTCGATAAATTCAATTTTAATAATGTTGCACTCGATGAACATCCTAAAAAATCAAAAGTAATACAAAAGGAAAAGAATATTAAATTTTTTTTCTATAATTATTTATTAGACTGATAAAACTGATATCAATCATCAAAAAGTAAAATCTCGTCAACAATCACCAGCTCCACCATATGCACCACCTATTGACAAACGATATCGAACATTAACAGAAGTAAGTGTACATCCACAAATGCAAAGTACTGTACAACAGAATACTGATCAATTACCGAATATATCTGAACCAATTGTAACTGGTATATTCAAATAATAAATATATATAAATTATTTTCATTTTTAAATTTTAATTCAGGTGAAATATATACAAATCATCATCGTATACAAGTTGAACCAACCAATGAAGTCAAACGAATAACATCACCATCACCAATAAAATCTCAACAAATTATTGATCTACAACCAAATATTACTGTTCAATATCAACGAATAAATTCACCGATAATAAAAGATCCTCTTAATGAAGCTTATATAGATCGAGATCATATTCATACACAATTATTAACTGTTGAAAGGACACATAAGAATGATAATGATAATATATCGGCATCTAAACAACAAGATTTGATGTATAATCCACCAATTTTATCTGCACCACCATCATCACCATCAAATCCTATGTGGAAGAAATCGCGAAATAAAAATTCAATTCGAACAGGTACCGGAACTTTAGTTACACGTAAAAATACTAAAAATCATCGACCTTCTGGTCGATTGAAAAACTATGGTGATGATTCAGATTCAGAAATAACTGTCACTGAAACTCAAAGTAAAGAATATGGTAAGAATAATTTATTTCATTGTTTTAAATTGAAATTTTTGTATACATATAGATATAGCACATCAAAATGATCTTTTACCAAGTGATGCTACAAGTGATGTATGGTCTGATTTAACAAGTGAATTTAGTGATATTAAATTACGTAGATATGCAAATATTCGTACATCAACACCAAATATAACACAAAGTTCAAGTTTAAGTTCAAAAGAATTTGGACAAATGAGAAAACAATTGAATAGTTTGTTAAAAAATGAAAAATATTCAGAAATATTATTATTTTTATTTTATTAATATTTTCTAGATCTTCAAACCATGTATAATGATTTATTAAAATTATTTGAGAATGATATTGAAACAATAAAAACTAGTACAAAATCTAATACACCTTCTGAAACTGAACATAATGGACGAAAACATCGTTTTCGAAAAGTAATGCCTGTTATAGTACAGCGTCAGTCTAATATTGATATAAAGTATGAAATCTTTTTCTTTTTTTGTTTAATAAAATATTTCGATTTGTTTATGTTCAGAGAAATTAATCAACGTTTCACTAGACTTGAATCATCAATAATAACATTAGCAGAATCAATCGCGAAATTATCTACACAAGTTCAAATGCAACGTGTTATTAAAGATGATCTCTCTCGTTTACATGAAGAGATTGCTGAACTTCGTCAACAATTATCTCAACAAAAATCTTCGATACCTACAAATGTACAAATATCACACTTAATAACAGCTAATATTCAACATCTTGCTGCTATTAATAATATAAATCCCATAAATATTTCTACATCTTATCAACCTTCAAATTCAATTATTCATCCAAGACAAGCACGAAAAATTGAACAGTAAAAAAAAGAGAATCGTTTTTATTTTGTTTATCAAATGAATTATCATTTAGATTTTTTGGTAGAGAAGAAATGCTTCGTTATTTTCTTAGTTTATTACATTATGATGAATATAGCTCAATACTTGAACAAGAAAAAATCGATTTCTGTGAATTACCATTTATAGATGAAAGAAAATTACAAGGTCTCGGTATACCATATGGCCCTTCTATTCGAATTATCCATGAGGCACAACAATATTTTACATCACTTTTAACATTAAAATCGAATGGAATTTATGTGTAAAACTATGATTAATTTTCAAAAACTCATATTGTACATTAAATAATTATTTATTGTGTCATATATCGTTTATAAACAAATATTTACGAGTTGTAGTAGAATTTGTATTTGATAAACTAAAGCTGGAAATAATGTGTTCGAAATGATGTATTTTGACAAGATCTTGAAAAAATAAAAAATGATATTCAAGGTTTTTTTTAATTAACCCATCTGCGAAATCGAAAGTCTATTTATAAGTCAATACAACTATGATACACTTATTGATTTGAGATGAATGTGAGTAGATTGCCTGTTCTTCTCTCATCAACTGAGAGTGCATGTATAAGGGGAAAGAAGACGACAGAGGAATAGAAAGAGAACATAAATAATCGCTAGTGTCGTTCAATGTAATACTTAAAGACTTATTTACAAATAAAAAGACAAACAATCACAGGTAAATCTGCTCTTAGAATAATATTAAACTATATCTTAGTTGCTGTTCCGTCAGTCCAGAATGGAATGAATCGTTTGTCAATCGAAAATACATATCATGAACACATTTTTCGAAGTATTCTACGAAAATATCATAAAAGTGAAGTTAGTATTAAACTCCACTCAAACCTTCTGAAAGTCGTTCCAATAATTGTGTCTGATCTGTTCGATGTGGGGTCCAATCAGATCTATGTAATAATAGGCTCACATTTTCTACCCGTGCAAACTTTGATTTTAAAAATCTGAAAATATTGATAGTTTTTCTTGGAATTTAGCCATCCTATTCGAGTACAACTGCCTCATATTCATACGTGCACTGTGGCAAGGGTGTCGTGAAGAATATAAAAGTCAAAATTTAAGACATCATATATCTATGCACATTATTGGATAGAACTCTTTAAGTTATGCTTGAAATATTAGTGGAACTTTTGAAACAGGTTCTTGTGCGAATATGAGTGGACATTATTCGAATAAGATATTAAAACTCTAATAGACAATATTAGTATTTTCAAATTTTAACAGAATCACAGTTTGCACCACATGATGAAGCTGTTACCGAAACAAAAATGGTAAGATTTTTATTGAATGTAACGTAGTTACACTTCTGTGAAAAATCAATCATATGAGAGTAACAAGAAAACGAGAGTTTATTGTGTAAAATTTCTGAAAAAAGACGAAACACACATTGTGATACGTATTTTAGAACTTTATTCAGTTATATTCTAGGTCGGAGAAGCCGATTAGGAAATGGTGAGTTCTATAAAATTCTGTCGATTTCCTGACTGAAATAATACTTCTTTTTTTGCATCAATTTGTGACAAATTTCTTCAAGCTATACCACTGGTACCAGCGATTTTTGAAGTTTGAAATCATCATCCGAAGATATATATAAAACGAAAAATGCGTTTCTGTTTTATAATATCCGCACTTTGCGCACTTCATCATTACACACAACGAGCAAAAAAAATTTTCATTTATCTACACATGGCTTTCTATCGTATAATGTAACGATAGATATAAGAATATTATAAACGCTACTAGCTCTTATTTGGTTACATATTTATGCTTGATTGATTTTTTCTTTTTCGTTCATGTAAGAAATCGATACGTGGAGCAGGTAAGGCCATTATATTTCGTATATAATTTTGTTGACTTGTTCTGTAAAATAATATCACGTTGTGGCTTAATCAATATTTTAAGATTCACAAATTCTTATTCAAAGGAGTTTACGAATGATCACTTGGATTCGATGCCGGTAAAAGGTGAGAACACAGTTCAATTGAACTGCATACCTGCTTTTTTTCTCGATTTTCGGTTGGTAAATTTAGATTAATATTTGAATTGCACAATACTTCTGATCTTGAGAAATAATACTTATTACTAGATGAATGATACAGTGTTATTCCTAACGTCAATCAAACAACTGTAAGTAATTTATTATTCCAAATCTTAGATAAAATATAAGCTCATATATATTTCTAATCGCATAGCACGAAGCAAAACCCTTTGTTTTACATTATCTTAAGATTTTTAAATGAAAGCATTTATCGAACGAAAGTCAAATCCACGATATGAACTAATTTAGTTATTTCTATGGAAAATGCGAGCAAAAACAAGTTTGAAAGGGTCTTTTTCGATTCTTAAAAACCGACGAAAATAGATGTGCTCAGTATTCTGACATTAACTCACGACTAGATTGACTATTTGAGTACGAGACTGGCTCATTCGATAGAAAATAACATAGACTACAATTTTCGCTCAATCAACTCTTTGGTATTCAGGATAATTGTAGCGCTATAAGTGGAGAACCGTGGCTATAAAACAATCAAAACTTATGAATCATGAAGGTTATGATATTGGAGATGATCAATATTCTATAACATATGATGGATGTCGAAATTTAGTTTGGTTTGGAGCAAAATCTATACCTCATAATAATCCAATTTGGAAACCTGGTGATATTGTTGGTAAGATTTTAGTTAAGAAATAGAATCATACTGAACGGATCCGTTATGTACACCTAGAGCTTTTCTTATATAATACTGTTTCCTAGTAAATCGTTTATAAGATGTACATGATCTTTCGAACAAAGATTACTGTTGAGTTTAAGAAATCATAGGAAGATTGAGATTAGATATATATCAAACATTTATCAACATGTACCTGTAAATTCAAAACTGATTTTGGTTACAGTTGAATCGTCACATGTCATTGGAGAGAAAAATCGTGAATATATATATTAAGAGCTCATTTTTAATTTTTTTTTCTATAGGTTGTTTAATTGATTTTGATCGACGTGAAGTTATATTTTCATTAAATGGTCATTCACTTGATCCATTTCGTAAATTATTTTCATCCCCATTAGATCCTATCACTGATGGATATTTTGCTGCAGCAAGTTTTATGTCTTGTCAACATTATCGTTTTAATTTTAGTTCAACTCTATTTCGTTATCCACTAAAAAATGTATGTTCATTTAAAGCATTCAATGAGTATGGTCATTTATCAGATGACGAAAAACTCATTTTACCAAAATATAAAAAACTTGAATTATTATGTGCAATTAAAATAAGTGAACAAGCTAATATATTACTTAAACCTTGTCAACATACTGGTTTTTGTGAAAAATGTGCTGCGAAATTAGATATTTGTCCTATATGTCGTTCGGATATTCACGAACCATCGATAATAACTGATTGATTTATTTTTAGTTTTTTCTGCTGCTTTAACATTTCTCACGAACAGTTTGATGAATTCCAAAACAGCAACTAGCATTATTCTTCTTTTCTTTACTTTTTTTTATAAATGTAGACAATATAATATAATTCAATGATACAAATATGATCTCATTATTTGTGAATATTGTATGTCGAAATTTAGATAAATATTTCTTTTTCATGAATGATACTATTTTTCTTGCTTTTTTTGAAATAAAACTAACTTTTCAATTCGTCATTTTCGTATATACTTGTTATTCATTGGAAGAAATTAATCATATATTACTACAATATGCAATCTTGTATGGTTGTTTATGCCATCTTGAGGGTGTGGGTGATAAACATAACTTCATTCCACTCACTCACACTCACACTCTCTCTCATATATATATAAAGATGTGGTAGATACTTAAACATCTTCTTCTTTTTTTGCGCCATGTGCAATGACAACAGATATTTATTCATTTGAAATTATACAAGTGTTCAACAATCAATTATTTTGTAATTGATTGTAATTGATTGTTCTTAGAATAAAAAGCAACACATAATGTTCGATCATTGATCTTGTATTGTTGAGCATTTTCGATAACATCGGCAACTTGTTGAACAGTGTTATAATGAAGAAACGCATATCTAAATTCAAAAAAATAAATAACAATTGAGATATCCACTTCAGTTTAATGTATTATTCTTAAATATTTTTTTCAATTATTTATTAGATAGACTAAACACAAACTATATATGAAAGACGATACAATAATCTTCTCAAATGAACTTATCGATATTAATTGATGTTAGAATGCCCAAAATCTACGTGAGATGAATCTCAAAGGTTGATTCATATTAAATACTGTTGACAATTCTTATGAATGGATTTTAATTCGAACTTAAAAGAAACACTCATTTCTACTCGATGATTTTAGTCTTTTCTTTTCTTCATATAATACAATTATTGCTCTTTGACAATAGTGAATTCTGTTAAATAGAATTACATTTAACTCTGTCTCTCTATTTTATACTAATCGAACTCAACTTTTCATCTATTTGTAATGTATAAGACATTTTAGGAAGAAAGTCAGATTAAGTATTATTGTTCATAAGTGTCAACACCTTTTCAAATATAACAAGAAGAATAACAAGGAGAAACTTCGTTTTGTAGAGGAAGGGTAAAATGTTTGTCTTCTACATTTCGATGTAAAAAAATGAAATAATAAAATGATAAAAGATGAAATTAGAGTATAATTCTTACCCCCATAAAATCTTCATTTTGTTGGAACTTCCAGTGGGGACGGTTTTACGCTCAACAGTCCGTACTGGACAATAATTTAATATACGCGAGTTGGGAAATAAATGACGCAAATCATCTTCGCTGACATTTTCTGGTATATTTGTAACAGCAATTGTTTGTTTATCGTACGATTGATGATTCACAGGAAGGGGGGAAGAATAACCGGCATATTTGACAAGACATTCCGGACCAAGACGAATATAATCAATAGGTTGATTAAAATTGTGTTTAGCTTCCTCGGCTGTTCCATGTAAAATAAACGCATATCTAAACAAAAGATGCTCATATGTAAGAATATTATTGAGGATAGAACAATACTTGAAAGACGATGTTTGACATTGTTTCATTATGACTTGAACAGATCCAAGAAAATAATTAGATAGATCAGCTTGATTTATATCAGCACGTAATCCTGTTACAACAAGGGTTTTCTTGCGATTTTTGATTAGGTCTCTTTTTCTTTTCTTCAAATTGTTCTTTATGGACATTTCTGATGTTATTGTATCTGTTGTAATTGACGGTGAAGATAAAGAATTCTAAATAGAATAAAAGAAATTGTTATCAAGGTGGAACATTGAATTACTATGTAAATCATATTAATTTGAAGAACTTTCAACATGAAAATGATTTGTCACTAATGCTGCTGAACTACTCACGTGTTATTCTTGTATAAATTTATATCTCTTCGATAGACATGTTTGCCTAAGTTTGTAATTATTTTCATTGAAAGAGCATTCAAACAGAATGATTGACAAGAAATTTTAATGAAAATGACATATTTTCTAACTAATCTCCGTTTCTAAAATGACTACAAACATAATAACTTACTAATGATCTCACTTGATATTCGTCGACAGTACCAGTTAGTTCTTCATTTTGCGCAGATGTTGACGAGATCGCTGTTGATATTTGATCACTTGTGTTGATGAGATCTTCAACTGAGTAAACCTGTTCATTATCTGTTTCAATATCATTAAACATGCTTAAAAATTCCATTGATGTATCAGTCTGAGAAGATTGCCCTTCAAATATTTGTGAAAGTTCAGTTAGATACTTATCAAAATCTGATTTGGTCCATGTTGTCAAAAAGGAGTCTTCATTTGTTGTATTGTGTGATTTGTTGTTTCTAGAATGATGAGAAAAAAATTTTGTTCCTACTGTTAAATTTAATAAAAGCATCTTATTCATTGAAGATAATATTGCAAAGAATTTATTTTCTTGTTTCTTTCATTTCATATTAATAAATGATCTTTTGAACGATATCTATCTGTGTGCACAACTATTTCTGATATTAAGAAGAAGAAGAAGAGATTTAAAAAGTTTATCTATATGTACACATATTTTAATAATGCTGAAAAAGTGCAAATTTTTTTCGAGTAAGATGAACCTATTTGATTGAACAAATCTAATCAGTTATTATATTAGAAGATTTCATTTTATTTCATCGAAATATCAATGAGAACGAGTAAAATATTCCGAAATAAAAAAATCTTGATGACTCATCAATGATTTTATTCGTTCTGTCGTTTATATCTACGAGACAAAAATTTTCGTTAAAGTTTTCTTTCGTTCTGCTGCATATGAATACGGACTCACTTCAATAAACGAACGAAAAACAACGGTCATGTCTTATGGTTATTTTTGTTTTCTCCTTCTTATCTGTTTATTTATAGAAGGCTATTGAAAATGATTTAAATATTCATTTTTGACTATATTGATCAATTTTCATTTCTAATTGATAAGGAACCAATTCTGAAAGGTTTTATCAAACAATCTTAAGGAAAGAAATATTTTATCTATTTAATTAATTTGTCGAATGAGAAATACTTCTTTCAAAAAAATATCATTTCATTTGAAAATAACTTCACAAATCGTTCTCGTCCGTTGCTTAGATTAAGATCACTTTCAATGAAGATTTGAAACTAACCTGTCGACTTGTATTTGAGAATTATCTTCTTCATCTTGAGTTAGAGAGCAATTCTGTACAGATGAGATAATTAATGATGAAGATGATTGATGATGTTTGGCTACAGTTGGTTGAACGTCTTCCATAACCTTTTTTTTTTATTAGAGAAAGGTTTTTATCTAAAAAGAAAAGAAATCTTTTCGTTGAAAATATTTCTTAACACTTTTTCAATGAAATATCTTTAATACTGTAACACTCTCGATTAAATATCAAGCAAAACAACTGTTCTGATCTTTCTATCGAGAATTTGTCAACACGTGAAATTAGCGAACTAATTAAAAAAAGCTATACAAACAAATCTGTCATATCAACAATTAATATAATATTTTACAGTTTGCATTCGAATTTGTAGATATAAACGATCAACTTTTGATTATTGTTCAGATTTTTTCCAAGATAATTCTTTGTTTTTATTATTAACACTTGTTGATTGATACGGTAAAATACTGAGAGAGATTTTAAATGAGATCTGTTGATTAAACTAATCTAGATCAGTGTGATTGAAAATGAGAAGATTATTTAAATCTAAATCGAATTTCATAGGAATATAATGACGAGAAATCGGCCTGTCCAGACGTAATGGTGTGACAGTTCTTTTGTCTACTGTTTTTAAGTTATTTAACATAGTTGTGAGGATTAATCTTTTCCTTGTAGCTAAGCATTCTGCGAAAGAATCAAATTGATTCATAGACATGAAAGCTCAAAAAGTGAACAGTAAGTGAGAAACTATATAAGAATCCATGAGATGTTTTCAGTTACCAAAGTCAAAGCTAAATAATCCATTTTGTAAAGAATGAAATTCTGTATCGAATGGGATGCCTCAGGGCATTTTGTTTCAAAACTTTCTTTGTTAAAAATTTTAAATTAGTTCAACTCGAAAATAAGTTTTTATAAAATTTAATCAGCAAAGAGTCGCGTTATGTGAACTAGTCCATGTATCATTTTATTTTCTTTAACTATCTCAATTTCTTCGTATAGTTTTCTATAAACTTTATTTAGATAGATATTCGTGTACAATTCGGTAAGTTCTATCTAACCAAAGAAAAAATCGTAATAAAAATTTCGAATTGGTTGCATTTTCTAAAAAAAACGAATTGTTCTATTTCAGTCTATGTAAACTGATAATTATATCAAAGATCGTTCGACGATATTCAAATTCAATATATTCATCTAGAATTTTCCAACAAATTTCTCGACAAGCTTCGATGAAATGGTAAAGAGAAACGAGAAAAGATTTGATCATTAACTTTTTTTAAATCTTGTATGTTAGAAAGCAATTTAATACTTTTTTGTCCTTCTCTTTCCCACGTTGTGCAGTCACATGTGTATATTTTCTTTTTATCATCTATGTGTGCACATCTCACCTATTCCTCTTTTTTTCTTTTTTTCTTTCTTTCTTTCTGTGGATATATATACATATATATATACCTAGGTCATTCTCTTTTCTCTCTTCTTTTTTTTTCGTTCTCTGTCTGTCCTTGAGAATTATTGAAGTTTTATATTCGTTTTCTTTTGCTACGTAATCAATAAAGAAGAGGATGTGATCTTCTTTATCTAAAGTTAACTTCATACAAAGAAAGAGAGAATATATACATATTATCGATCTTCTTGTCTTTATTTTTTTCTCTCCGAGTTGCTGTTTGTACAGTATAAAAGACACCTGTTTTTCTTTGAAATGAATTTTTGTGGATTGAGATATTTCTGCAGAGAGAATTTTCTGTAATACTGTAAAACAAATATTTTTTTCGTTTTTTTAAAAAAAAAATTTATTTGAAAAAATCTCAACTGACAGAAGATATTGCATTGCAATTTTTTTATGAACTCGAATCTTTTCATCTGTCTAAAGAAACGTCTCGTGTTTGAGAATTTCTTTTGAAAATATTGTAATTTGTCAAATCATTTAAATTTTCTCTAAAATGTTTTTCATTAAACAAATGTTAAATTTGAAAGAATTTTTCTTTATGATTATGAATGAATTATTTTCGTTGATAATTTTCTCTTATGAACTGAGGAAACTATATTCTATTTGAAAGTTAATTTCATTTTTTCGATAAAGAAAAGAATTTATAGGCCATATTAGTAGTAAATAAAATTTCCTAATATAGATTTTATTTAAGAAAGAGTTATTTAATATTTCTTTAAACTAAAATTGTTGAATAATCTTCAAAGAGAAAACGTTTCTTTTTACCTAGATAAATCTCTTTGGTATCATTAATAACAAGTTAATAGAGATTTATTTCATTTCTCTACGAGTCAGATGAGAAAATCTTTGTTTAACTTACATTTTTCTTTGAATTGTCCAATAAAGAGTTGTTTTCTTTCGAAAAATTGATAAAATATGTATGTTTGATGAAAATCTTGTAAGTAATACTAAGATTAAAGAGTAGAAACTGAGTTTTATAATTATATATAGTAAAGGTAAATAGCAAACGAACTAATCAGATATTTTCATTGCTTTCACGTCAATCGTATATAAAAATACATTTTTTTGCCTACGTAATTAACGTCCTAAGAAAAAAACAAAAACGAAACAACACACTGACTATGAATATTTTACGTTGTCGATGATGCATTTCACTTGTTTCAAACTTGATTTTTATTTCAAAGTATAATTTCTTTTCTTTTTGAGTATCAAAAAATAAATTTAAAGAAAAATTTTTTTCCAATATTTTTTTCGATTTGAAAAAGAATTTATTAGGAAAATGAAATATTCGATTGAGAAAAGATTTATCAAGTGAATTATTTAATCAATTCTACTTAAACATCAACAAGAAAATCTCTTCATTTGTTTTCTTCTTATTTTATTACGAAAACATCAAAGTACATTGAAGAAGAACAGATACATCGTGCGACAATTATTCTGATCATCACACAATTTAGAATACAAATAATGACCAATAGAAGTATAGTTTAGATAGAAATAGTCATTCAAAAAAGATATTTTTGATCCCCAGATTTTTCATAACCATCTGATATATTTATTTCTCCGAAAAAAAAATGATGGTTGAAATGATAAAGATAATAAATTTCTTGGGACGTTCTTTCCTTTTTTTTGTGTATCTAATAGTTCAACACGTGTCATAATAAACGAACTGAATATTTATAAGAGTAGATTTTCAGTCCAACCGAGGAAGAACATCATTCTAATGAGACAATCTATCAGCAAGGTTATTATCACATGAAAATATCATTAAATGTATCTAACGACAAGAAATATAGATAACTAATCAAGTTGAAGATGATATTTGAGTATTAGATGATGAAACAACATATTTTTACAGAAATCTGTTCATCGAAAGTGTCTTTTTTTGTGTGATTATTTGTATCTAAAAATATGTGGTGATCGAAACTATTCTGTTTTACTCATAATTTAATATTTAAAACGTCTGGTGATAAAAAAAATATTTTATTCGTGTATATTGGTGACAGAATGAGAAATTATTCACTCTGATTTTTCTTATTCTCTTTATCTATACGCACAAAATCTTGTCATAATTATATTTTTTTTTGCATCCAGAAAAAACAACGACCAATAAGAAAAATATTTCGTATTTTTTTACCTTTACACATAAAATCTAATACGTAAACAAATGATATTGGTGAGAAGGACGATAAATATATGATGCACATTAATCAAAAGAGAGCAAACATCATTAAAATATTAACATTAAAAAGATAAATCTTGATAAATTATTTTTCTCATACAATTTCTTAGAACTTGTTCTGATGATGATTTTCATGAAAGAAAAAATATTCCAGTTAATTCAGCAAATGAAGCCGTTATCAATAGAATACTCGTATATTGATGACTCATCGATCACCTTTTTATCGTATGTTACCTTGAACATTATGATGTATTGAGTATATTCAATATTATTTTTGTTAAAATCTTCATCTCCATGAGCTTCATCAATTTCTTATGATGAGAGATTTGATGAAAATATTCTATTTCTATTTCTAGATACGCGATCTTTACTGCAATATACACGATATCTATAAAAATGTTTTTTTCTCATAAATCATTCATAGAACTTTGGTAGATAGTGGTTTTAAGATAATTGATCCGATCTATTTTAATAGTTTTTGCTATTAATCGATGGGAATTCATTATTGTGACAAGATATACATCATACTATAGACAATCCTTTTCTTTTTTTTTATAGATTTCTAAATCAAATAAATATTTATGTAATCTAAAAACGTTTGTTTATTTTATTTTATTATGCTTAAAACTATGAGAATGAAGATTGAATATGATATTCGTTTATACATACATATATTCGGTTGTGAGTAAGAGTATGAAATAAATACAATTCTGACATCCTTAAGATGCTGCTAAGGATGTGTGTATTGTATTTATTTCCTCGTCTATCATCAAAATCTATATTATTATTCATATATAGTTAATAGTTCTAATGTCCGGAAAGAAGTCGAAATATTTCTTCTATTGATGATTTGTTAATAAAATTATTGATATAGAAATATATGTTTTTGTATGATCGATATTATCCTAACCAAAATTAATGATAACGTGTTTCACTAATAATAATAGAATTTGAACGATTAAATCAAGTATGTTGTTGTTGTTTTAACGATTCGATACTTGATAGTGAAGAATTATATTGTTGAATATAAAAATGTAAATCATTTAAATGAAGCATTTTACATAAAACAAAATGAATGGCATGATTTTTTCGTGAATTAATACCTAGCGATAAATGTTAACATTTTGAACAACAAAATTGGCAACGTTTTGTTAAGTTCATTTGTATTAAAAGATAATAATAATTTTTTATATGAATGAAAAATTAATGAAGAAATTTTTTCTGATAGATATTTATACATATACATATATTCGTCTAATTATCTGTTAATTGTTTCACCATACTTTTTTTAAAATAAAATATTAAAATTTTCAATAGTTAAATGTTTTAATTTATTAAACTCATCATATTATTTTTATTAACATTTTCATCAAATATTGTACAAATTTTCAATATTAATACTTTGACCATTAAGAGTATTTATTGACCAATTTGAAAATGATATTTTCGAAGATTTTTTTGAAATTGTAAATGTTTGAAACGGATATAGTATTGTATAAAGAATAACAAGATTGCCATGTTTGTTATACATAATTTACAAATATGCCTAAACGAACAAATCAATACATTTCACGTATATAGAATGATATAGAAAATGATTTATTGATTTGTTTTACTTGATTAAATGATAATTATTACATTTAAATTGAAAGTAAAATTGAAAATTATTTAATAATAAAAATGATAAAACAATGATTTGTTCTCATAATTGACGATTAGGAATAAACCAATAAGTGACTGTTGAATTAATAAACGATCTTTATCATCTGTAAAAATCCTCTTAAGATGTTTTAATATTTTGTTTTTTGAGCAACAGTTTATTATTGTATATTTAATAGCTTGAATTTAAGAAAAATTCTAAAGAAACCAATTATTCATAGTTATTTTAAGGTAGTTTGTATTGATACATGAACTAAAAATAAGTTTTTTTAATTGTGGAAGATCAAAATATGACATACTATTTCTACATATAGTTTCTATTTGATATAATACAAGATTTTTAAGAAATGGAAGTTGAAATAATAATGGATATTGATTAAACAGTTGGATTTTAATAATAGATAATGATTTTAACTGAAATTAATTATCAAAAAGAAAATAATTTTCAAAGAAATATTTGACTTATCTAGGTATATTTATATTATCAGAAAGTTTCAATGAATGACATCGATTTGTCTTATGATATTCAAAGATAAGATCAAATGATTGACTTTAGCCGACAACTAAACATTGAAAACAATAATTAAGATTTGAAAAAAACAATAATTGTATCAATAGTAGTTATTAAGATCAAGTTTCAATGAAAAGTTCATTAGAAAGAATGGGTATGGGTGAGGATGATGGATAAGAAAGAAAAGCTCACACGTACACCCTAACAACAGAAAAGAAAAATCATTATATAGACGAGCATATATGTCATGATTGTAGCATGTGAGAGAGATTTTACATAAGATAAATATAAACAATCATTACGACGTGCATCGTTCTCTTTCAATTGTCTCTTCTAGTATTTTTAAATGGATAAGTTCAAGAAGAACACAATTCAAAGAAGGTAAAATCAGAGTTCTGTTAATGTGATATTATAGTGGTTGAATATAGTAATGTAGCAGAAAATCGGTATTTATGTGGAACGAAGATATTTCATTTATCTTTGTTTCTCTATTTTTATTAATGAAGAAGAAGTATAGATGTTTATTATTATTTTCAATATTTGCTGTAGAGATCATATTTGAAAGGAAAATGTGTTGAGGATATAACTTACATGAATTTCATTGAAATTTGTTTACAAGTACTGATGGTTAATCGAAAGAAAGCATAAATAAAAAATAATGGTAAAATGAATAATTTATTTTACTGGAATAAACAGATAAAATTCATCAACTATTCCTGTATATTTATTTGTTTAATAATTCGAATACAATCAATAATATTTATAATAAACTTAATTCTATGAAATTTCAATTATAAATAATTCTTAATCAATCAAAAAATAAAGTAGCACATGTAATTATCTCATATTTTTTGAACAAATAAAAATCTTATTTTGAGTATATGACTGTTATACCCTATGTTATATATATGTAAATAAGAGGCGTGTTCGATGTATTGTTAGGTATAACTAACTTTCTTTTTTATTCTCCAACAACTTATATCACAACACTAACAAAGAAAGTAAACACGAAAGAAATAACGAAAGTAGAAACATAGATGTCACGATCATAACATCCTTCCCTCTCCAGAAAAAAGATTTTTGATAACAACAAAAACTTTTTTGAAAGAAAATGGAGGAGGAGAAGAAAAAGAAAAAAAATAATGAAGAAGTTCACCAAAAAAAACTAACAAGAAGAAACAAGAAGAGACAAAAAGAAAAAAACAAAAAGGTTCATTACTTGAATCGCCAATAATTTTTCTTGTCGAAACAATACGATGGTAAAATATCTTCATATTGTCGACGATTTTTATCAGATTTTACACCGATAACCACTTCATCTCCTTGAAATTTGACATGACGAAATGATACACCATAATAACGAATTATTTTTCGGATTAATTTCAATCTAAAATGATAATAATATGACCTTTTTAAAACATGTTGAAACCGAAGCAGACGAAGATGATCGTTTTTTTTCTTGTTTTTCTTTTTCTTTGCTTCAGCTGATAAAGTTTTTTTTCTTGGTTGCTGGTGTTGTTGTCTAATGGGATCAGGAACTGGTTGAGCAATGTCAACCGTTCCCTGCGTTTCACGACGAGCAACTGTTGAATTAATTTTATTATTTCCATCAGCAAATGGTGGATCAACACCGTCAAGTCCATCAACAAATGGTGGATCAACACCATCAATAGTACTTGGTTCAATTACTTGACCAAGATAGATTTCACCATCATCTTCAGATATTTGTTCTAAATTATCATCATTTTCTTTATTATCATCTGAAATATTTTCATTTAATAATTTTTTATTAAATTGATTATCACATCGATTAAGAAATATTTCTTCATCACTTTGATCACTATCATCGGATATAAGTACTGCACCATCAATTATAATATTCTTTTTCAATTGCTTATTAACTTGTGTATCATTTTTAATGTTGTTGTATCCATGATGCAATGATGATGATGGTGAAGTCTGAAACAAATCAACAATATTAATTTTAGCTACCTGTTGAAAAGTCCAATATTGTAGAACAGGATAAGCTAAATATGTTGTGGTGAAGCAATCATATATTGCATAGAACACCATTTGATTTCGTTTACGTGTTGATAAAATCGAATGATCTGGATCCAACGTTAATGACCAGTGATTACGTGTCATTGATTTATCAAGAAACATCTGACCTGTATGAACTAAAGCTTCTTGCAAGCTCCATTTCTCTCCAGCACGATAAGGACTTGATGCGTGACAATTACATTGAGATGATAGATTAATACTTGTACTTGAATTGACATCAACATCACTATCAACAGCATGTGATTGAGATGATGACATGCTGCTTGTCTCACAATGAGACAAGGCCCATTTGTGCCATTGTGGAAAATAAAGTTGAATATCATATATTGTTGATTTAATCGGCCAATTAAATATTTCATATTTAATAGCTGGACGTAATTCCACAATCAATTCACCCCAACCATATAAATTATTTTCCGATTTGAAAATTAATTCTAGACATTGTTTAATTTTAACATAAATAATTGTGTCATTTAATGGCAAATTCATAATTTCTATTAAGATTACAACTAATGGTGCATTTCGAGGAATAGTCTGGATTTGCATTAATGCCAATTCATTTGTTGATCGTTCACCTTCGGTATCAATAGTAAAGTCATTACAATTTCGTACATGTTGAATCAACTTGTTCATAGTGTCAGATGTTGTATATTTATTTATGAAAATAACCTCATATGAATATGATGGTATCATAAATAGCGGATATTGTTTTCGATACCGCTCATTCTTCTCCATCTTCGTCTCTACACGTGATTGATCTTTGTTGATAACGTTATTCATGTTGATCTAGTATTCAACAAATACGAATGAAATGCATCGATAAATAATTAAATGAATAAATAAATCAACATAAAGGCACACCACGTAAATATAACTCAATATAATTGAATACCACCACGTGAATATAAATCAATATAAACACCACCACGTAAATATAAATCAATATAA
>CAJNOI010000013.1:213726-276442 GCA_905250115.1 Adineta steineri | reverse complement strand
ATACATGCACAGTAAGTTGATCAACTATTATATTGTAGTGTTACACCGATTTCTTTTGTTTAGTGCGCTGCGGGCTATAGTGGTCCACCCTGTACACGTAAGTAGTCGTTTATTGTCTTCACTAACACTAACACTAACTTAAAAAATGCAAAAACACTCGACCTAGCAGACATAGCATTCTGTGATGTTTAATACATTTATTTTAGCTGTGTGTAATAATCCAGCCTGTGATAGCAACCATATATGTTCGGCACCCAATACATGCTCAGTAAGTTGATCGATTATTCTGACGAAATCTTGCAATAACCTCTCGTTTTTAGTGTTCTACCGGCTATAATGGTGTTGATTGTGCAACACGTAAGTAATGTCTCATTTCGTTGACTCATACTATCTTTTAAATACAAAAATGACTCTATGGAGAAGACATAGAATTTATTTACTTTTCATACATTTATTTTAGCTGTATGTGATAATCCAGCCTGTGATAGCAACCATATATGTTCGGCACCGAATACATGCATAGTAAGTTGATCAATTATTATGACGAAATCTTGCAATACTTTCTTTGGTTTAGTGTCCTTCCGGCTATTCTGGCACCAATTGCGAAATCCGTAAGTAATGTTTCATTTTGTTAGGAGAGAGAATCGCGAATGGCACTCTGATAGATGCTGAGTTTTGCCTCTTTAAAGCTGTTGATTGGTAAGGTTCGCTCTCACTGTTTTCGATATACATCTGAGCTTGAAGGGTATTAGCGTTATTAGAGGTTTTATGGAAATGTTGTTTGCACGATATTGTAGTGCAGTGGAAGAGCTTTAGATTAACTGGCTATTTTTTTCTACTAGTCTTTCTGTTCTCGACGATGGTGAAATTATAATTTGACTATTTCTTTCGGTTCACAGAAGGTAACAGAGCATGAGTTTGGAAAAAGTTCCAGAAGTAATGGTGAGTGTGGGGAGGAATACTTCTTCTTTACCTTCATGAACTCACACCAACCCGTAGCTCTGCATCTTGTATTTAGTAGAGTTTATTTTGAAAAGAAAAGACTGTTGGATCGTTTTCGAAATTAAGTGTTAGTTTAAGCGTTAGATATACGAATAGAACAGATCTTATTCGATTTTTTTTAGTATAATATTTGGTTTGAGTATGATTGAACGACATAGAAAATAGAATGTTCTCTTCTGTTAAAGACTATATAAAGAGAAAGTTTCTTAAAGCTTTTTATATGAAGTTTGAGGACTGCTCTGATTACTTTTAGTATGCCTTAGTAAATCATGAAAAATTTATGTATGATAGTGAGTGTTGTACTTTTGAGAAAATCCTATGCTGAAGTGATATTTATAGAACTTCCCAACCAGTTGTAGTTATCGTTTCCAACAAAGCAGACGGTAAAGTCTTGTTTTCAAATAATTTGAATAGTAGATTAACTGTAGAGCTTGAGAGAATTCGGTTTTCGAAGGAAAGTGATACTCGAAGAATGAAATATCCTAAAGTTGATGATGAACACGTTACAATAAGTAAAGCTTTATTACTCCAACGAATGTTTCAGAAGAAACATTTGGTGGTGTCAATAGTATTCATCTTACGAGGGAATCTCCTGAAGTGGTTAAAGAGTTTAAAGCCAAACGTTTAGCCATAGATAGACCTCAATGATGTATGAAAAGGGTCAAAAGAATTTGTGTACCTACGGCTTTCTCTCTAAGATATCGAGTTTTTACAATATGGGATGAGAGAACAAGAATGAAACATTCGACAATCGGTTTTCTTGAGAACAGTGAAATATCAGAAGTTGCAACATTTTTTTCTGTTTTGTGTACTAGTTATCTAATCTGATCTGAATATTACGAAACAGATTAAAGTGCGTTTAGAACGATCCTATTCCTTATTCATGGGATAAAAGAATAGATAAATTTCTCGTTTAATTTTTCATAGCATTCGAAAAGATGATCTTTCTAAAGAAAATCAGTGAAAATCTTTAGGACATTTAATAGATTAATCGTTTTGAAATGAAGAAGAGTAAAACTAAAATGAGTCACTTTTTTGGATGGCACTTATATCTTGTAAATGAAAAATGAGAAAATAACATCTACATACGATAAAAGAGCACGAAAAAAAATGAGAACGCAAAACATTCATTATCAGAACGAGATAGGATGATGACAGAGAGAAAAGAGCAACAGTAATGGTAGTATATCAGTCTCTGCCATCCATCAAAGATTATGTTTTGGAATGGGAGTGGGTGTGGGTGTGGGTGTGAGTTAAGAGAATATAGTTACCCACACCCACCCCACACCCTCTAGTAAACATACAAAATGTCCGAAGTTTTAACAGAAAGTACACCTATTACCGTTTTCTTTAGCGCCGGTGCCATGTACTGCTGGATATACTCGTACTCCATCTGGCACATGTGTCAATCTCCTGACCGATTCTAATAACTGTGGTTCATTTGGCATGGTGTGTGCTCCCACTCTTGAACGGTGTCTGGGTGGTAGTTGCGCCGCTTTAAGGTAGGAGAGCTTTAGAATCTGAGCATCACTTTTTTTGGCATTGTTGAATAGACCTCGTCGAGTTACCTTTGAAAATGTTGTTTCTAATGTTTTTCAATCTATATTTGTGTAAAAAGTTTCTCAAAGACTTGTTTTGAAAGACTGTATAGAAAACTCGCATTGTGTAAAAGAAGTTTTTGCGATTTTTTTTCACAAATATCGGTCCGAAAACATTAAAAACAACACTTGCATGGGTAACTCGATCGGGTCCATCTAACGATGCCAAAAAAGTAAAAAACCATTGTGCTCAAATTTTGAATTATGCCTGCCTTATCTAGTGTGGTACTAGTCGGTGGTACACCTACTGGTGGTTGGGGTGTTACACGTTTTGGAGATGATGAAAATTTGGCTGTTACTGTGCCTTTTGCTATTTCAATGTATGGTTATTCGACTACAACCCCATATGTCAACTGTAATGGCGTAAGTGCTTTTTGCTTATTGACACCGAAGCTTTTCGACTGATAAAGTTACTTTTGAATCTTTTTCTCAACATACAATGTTTTTGGGCGACCCAACTGTTTAACAACGATTTTACTATCCGTAGGAACATATTATTATTGTATAAGTATCAAGATATATATTGTAATAGAGTCATCAAACTAACCTGTGCCGATGCAAAAACACAAGTATTGAATCTGAAAAAGATTGTAAAGGATGTTACGAATACATATTTTTGAAAGCAGAAATCGTGTATGATGAAAACACTTTTATAAATCCCTTTTGAAAAAATTTCAGCTGTATGTGAAAATGTACAACCAGTCGTTTGAAGACACAAAAGTATGTAAAGACGTGTCCATAGTTTCTTCAGAGACCATCGCTGAAAGTCGACATTGTGGACAAGCACGGCGCTCTCTTGTACCTGTTCGAACATACCAGACACCTGGTAATGAGTTCGGTCAAGTTTTTGTTTCTTCATTCTGTGTCTCTTTAAATAATGAAATCGACCGATATATGTTTGATGCGTGATTCACATTTATCTTACAATTTTGAAATCTTGGAAATAAAGGCGTGAGGGGATGAGTCGTTTTGAAGTTTTTCATACCTTATCGTGGTCTGCTTATGGCCAAAGGATGGGATCTAAACTAATTTAACACTTAAATATGTTCTCTTCTGAGTCTATAGTTTGAAAAACTCTGATTTTCTGTGGTTTTGACAAGCTTCCCCGATATATAACACTTTGAAGATGTCATTGCTATTTTTATGTCAATTTTTAATATAATAGAATTTATTTCTAATTCGCAGGGTATTACTCTTGGCAATTGTCCCTTAGGCCCTACGAACAATATGCTACCATATACAACTAGCTGTCCTGGACCAATCGCTGCTGGTTTTTGGTATGATTTTGAAATACAAACAGATTCATCTCAATCCATCAGTTACGGTACAATTGGAACATCTCCGAACAGAAATTTAGTCTTCGATTTCAAGGAAGTTCCTTATGATGTTGAAAATCCGCTTTACCATTTTCAAATAGTGTTTTATGAGAATAGCCCAGGGATTGTTAGATATTACTATTATGAAGTGTCCAGCACAGGTGCCACGGCGACGATAGGTGTTCAAAGTAACTGTGTTTTAATATTATTGGTATTGATTATTAATTAATTTGTTTTAGATGATGGTGGTTCATTATATCAACAGTACTCTTACAATCAAGCAGGTTCAGTACCAGCTGGCACTTCAGGAGCATCGGTTGCAACACTTATATTAACGTTCAATACAAACACCAACACATATATCTCAACGATAGTATAAATAGAACAAAAAACCAATAATCACATTTCAAATAACAGTTTTTTCTAATGATCATTTATACACCAGAACACTATATCGATATTACTTACTATGTGTCTGTTTCTCTTTCTTGTTTCTTAATGTCACTTATCTTGAGGGTGTGGGTGTGGGTGTGTCTAGCTACCATGACTAGTTTCACCTCAGCTATGAGGATCTACGGATGGCTTTAATCTAAATGATTAGATATCACAAAGATCAGAAGCTAAAAACTGCTATATAATCTGAATTATATAGTGTTATGCTTACATTTCACAAGAGGGTGTGGGTGTGGATATAATGTTGGTGAATCAACAAGATAATAATATAAGTATTAGATGTAAGTATTAGATGAGTAAGTAATGATAAATATCAAATTTTTTTAATTATTTTAATAAATGTTTTATATTATTTTTAATATTTTATATATATATATATATATATATAGAAATATATATATACGTATTTAAGCGAAATGGAATTTGAAGAAGAAAAATAAAGATAAAGATAAGAAAGAAAGAAGTAGGTATGAGTAAATAAAGAAGTAAGTAAAGAAATAAAGAAATAAATGAAGTAATAGATATGAGTAGTGACGAGAGTAGAAAAAATAATAAGATAAATTTAATGTTTTTTTAAATAATTTTATTTGAAAAAATAAATAAATAAATAATTTTAATTTAATACAAGTGTTACGCGTTTCGAATATTGATTCTCTTCAGACAATATCTATCTATCTGGTCAATTCTATTTCCTTTTATACCTTTTCGTTGTCTATGTTCTACTGTCTATTGTCTACTCTCGTCTAATTCTTTTACAATAACTTCTCAATAGGTCAATTTGTTATTTTTTATCTATTCAACTCAAAAGTGTAGGTCACCTCATGGGGATAACTAATCACTACTATATCCTTATTACAAACAAAATTCACAAAAATTAAATATATAAAAAACATATATGAAAAAACTACAAAATAATTATAATGTTCATCGATGAGTCGATGTTATCGATGATATATCTGAAACATAAAAAAGAAAGAAACAAGCGCGAATATCTTTATTCTCCTATTTGTTCAACTATATTTTTAACTACTGATTTTGATGGTTTTTTATGTACTAGAATGTTTTTCAAATTATCTGTTAATTTATGTGCAAAAATAACTGAAATGTCACTAAGAGGAGTATCTTCAAATATCTCGTTCCATAGTGAATGAAATTTTGCCCCGAAACTTGATAAACTAGGTGTGTAGATAAAATGCGCTAAAATATCATTATGAAAATCTATTCTCTTTTTTTCTGGTTTTTTATTCCAATTTGGATCTAAAACTTGATCTCTATACTCACTGTGCCTATTTCCCGAAAGTAAAGTTAAATCATTTTTACCTGTTAATGTACTATAAGAACGGGTGAGTGTGGGTGTGGGTGTGGGTGTTGATTCATCTTTTATTTACCCACACCCACAAAACTATATCTTTTAGTTTTTAGGATAGAGCAAACACTTATCTATCAGTTTATATGTCATTTATTGAAAAATGATGAAATAATATATTGTAGAAAGTATTGAAAAAAAGTATTTAACAAGTTTTTTTTCTGAGTTTTTAAATTCAATCATTGAGAATATGGATGATTGTGAGTAAAATGTCAATATACATAGGCTCCAGATTTATTTATACCGCAAATTAAACAACATTTGAATAGTCCTATTCATGATAAAAATAATATCACAAGATATACAAAAAATCTTTTATAATAACAAATAAGGTAATTATATCATTTTTTATTTATATTTAAAAATAGTTATAACCTACTTTCCCTATACTGTTTAGCATATCTGGAGAATAGTTCAATCAATACTCAAGATACTTTTTGATCAATTTCAAAAACGACTTTTTAATCATATAAAAAAAAGTTATTTTTATAGAAAACAATTATATGTATAACAATCATTATCAAACATGATAATTTCTTCGACATTCTAGTTAAACATGTTTATCTAACTGTAAATATCCTATTAATAGTACTTACATATTTTGATGAACAATATCAAAAAAGTATATTTCATTTCATGCATCAAACAAACAAATTATAATATAATAAGATTTTTATACTATTAAAAAACAACTACGAAAAGAGACATTAGTAGTGTATTCATCGAATGGTTGAATGTGATAATTTTTTGCTTCAGTTCATTTATTTTAGTACTAATCAAATAAACAACTTGCGTTCGTTACATTTCTATTCACGAATAATCCATATATTAGCGACGTTCAAAAACTGATAATTAATTTTTATAAATAATCAAACTAACTTGGATAAAATCTGATCTCTTTTTCTTACACATTTTTTTAATATTAGTTCCAATCAATGTCGTTCCACTAAGATCTGTGTGTAATGGCGACCTCTTCCAAACATTGTTCCATTGATGTTTTTATTTATTCTTTTCTCCTATGGTGTACAATGAAACCCTTGAAAATAAAATATATACTTTTCTTCGGTAAACAAAAACTAAAGTTTATTTTACATTTTTTACCGATCAATGAGTAGAAACAGTTTTACCTATTGGTAAATATTACTTCTATATAGGAATAATCTGGAATTTTTTCTTTTCTTTGGAATCACGTGTTCCAGAATTGTTTTTGTTTGGATTAGAACTACGATTATCGATTATATACCCAGAAATAAATTTACTTCAATTTTTTAGATTTTTTTGTACTCAATAACCTTTATTAAAAATGGCAGGCACACAACCAAAAGTATTACCGATGAATAAAGTAAATTTGAATATTGATATTAAATAATTGTATTTTAAATTCTTATTTTTAGCCTTTACACAAACGAACACCAAGTCAAACAGATATTGCTGAATTTAAAGATTTAACAAAGCGAGATGCTTTAACACGTCTTCAAAAATCAGTGAATAAACTTGTATTGACTGATAAATCACAAACACAAAAAGTTTGTATTTAACTTTGATATAAATTCATAAAATCTACTTTTGAATAATCATTGTAAAGAATACACGAGCAGAACTTGATGGATTTGAACAATTATTCAGTCGTTATTTACTCGATAATGTTGATCAACCATCAATTGATTGGCAAGAAATTCAACCACCACCAGAAGGAACAGTATGTTAAAATTCTAGATATAATTTCTTCTATAATCAATTTGCTTGTCAAGGTCATTGCGTACAAAAAATTATTAGAAGCAAATATTGATGATGCTAAAGATTTATTAAATAAATTAATTGTTGTTAAACTCAATGGTGGTCTTGGAACAACAATGGGTTGTCAAGGACCAAAAAGTGTTATTTCTGTACGTAGTGGTCTAACATTTTTAGATTTAAACATTCAACAACTTGAAGTAAGAATTTAATTTTTTTCTAAAAAGTTTCGATAAAAATTATTAAATATTTTTTTTAGCAACTCAATCGTACATATGGTTGTGATGTACCATTAGTTTTAATGAATTCTTTTAATACACATGACGAAACAGAAAAAGTCCTTCAAAAATATAGTCATGTATCAGTTAAAATTTATAATTTTAATCAATCAAAGTAAGTTTTGTGAATCTTTATGCTTTTCTTATTCGAAATATTTTGCTAGATATCCACGTCTCGATCGTGAAACTTTATTACCGGTTGCAACAAGTATTGAAGGTTCAGAAAATGAATGTTGGTATCCACCCGGTCATGGTGATATCTATCAAGCATTTTATCAATCAGGTTTACTCGATCAATTTATTGAACAAGGAAAAGAATATATGTTTTTAAGTAATATTGATAATCTTGGAGCTACTGTTGATTTATGTAAGATTTATTATCTTTTTATTTCGTATAAATATTTTTATTATTGAATAGATATTCTTAAACATTTATTGACTGATCAAACTAAGCATGAATTTGTTATGGAAGTAACGGATAAAACACGTGCAGATGTTAAAGTAAAAAAAACAAAAAAAAAATCTATTTCTTTTTTTCGATTATTAATATAATAGGGTGGTACTTTAATTGAATATCAAAATAAATTACGATTACTTGAAATTGCTCAAGTACCAAAAGAAAATGTGGATGAATTTAAAAGTGTCAGTAAATTTCGGTAAAAAAGAAATTCGAATAGTTTTAAAATTTTATTTATTAAATTATTATTAGAATTTTCAATACAAATAATTTATGGATCAATCTTCAAGCTATAAAACGTGTTGTTGAAGATAAAACATTACATATGGAAATAATTGTTAATAATAAAGTAAAAATAGTTATTTCGAAAGAAAAAATAAATAATGATTTGATTTTTAAAGACTATGGAAAAAGGTGTTAATGTTATTCAATTAGAAACAGCTAGTGGTGCAGCAATACAAAGTTTTGAAGGAGCTCAAGGTATTAATGTTCCACGTCGTCGTTTTCTTCCAGTTAAAACAACATCAGATTTATTACTTGTAATGTCAAATTTATTCACACTTAATCGTGGTAATTTAGTTATGAATTCTCAACGTTCATTTCCTTCAGTACCACTTGTTAAATTGGGAACAAGTTTTATTAAGGTTAAAGATTTTCTATCACGATTTCAAAGTATACCCGATTGTCTTGAACTTGATAGTCTTACTGTATCTGGTGATGTTACATTTGGCAAAGGTGTTTCATTACGTGTATGTAATCATTTCAGAAACATATATTATTTCTAAAATCTTATATTTATTAGGGTACGGTTATTATTATTGCAAATCATGGTGATCGAATTGATGTACCACCCGGTGCTATATTAGAAAATAAAATTGTTTCTGGCAATTTACGTATTCTTGAACATTAATTTATGTTTTTCCTTCTATTTTATATAATCCTGCCATATTTTATCTAGTACTTTTATTAGAGAATAGCCCAGCATGCGTTGATTTTGAGAATAAAACTATCAAAAGATTGCGTATAACGCTTTTGAATGAGATATATTATTATGTTTTATTGTAGAATTGATGATTTTATAGATTACTTTTTCAAATAAACTTTCATATCAGATTAAAATGTTCGATACGATATTCATAAGCAAGTCAAGAAAATGAATTGAGAAAGAATCATCGATACATCATTTCCTTTTCTTGTTTATGATCAGTATGAGTCATCATGTCATCATTTCTGACGGTTATTGTGCAATAACGATTGCATGAGATTTGTTTTTTTGTTGTTGTTATATATAACTTAAAAAAATGTGAAGAAATTTAAATAAAACAAAAACAATATCATGGGTGGAAATGCATTAAAAAAAGTTGTAACTCGTCGTTATGCACGTGATGAATATTATGTATTAAAAGAACGTATATTAAATAAAATTCGAGGATATATTACTAAATGTGATGTCCCTAGAGAATTTCCATATAAAGAATCATTTGGTGATCTTGATGTTCTTATTGTATGTCCACCTTCAATAAAAATTCAAAAATTAATTGAAGATTTATTTCATCCAACTGAAATTGTTCATAATGGTGATGTTTATTCATTTGATTTTGAACAATTTCAAATTGATTTTATTCTTGTACCAGAAGAACAATATGATAATGCAATTGTCTATTTTTCTTATTCAGATTTAGGTGGTCTTCTTGGAAATATATGTCATAAAATTGGTTTAAAATATGGTATACAAGGTCTTTGGATGAATGTACATACGAAAGAATTTGATCCAACAACAACATCAACAAAATTAATTTTATCAACAAATGTTCAACAAATTTTTGAATTTCTCGGTTATGATTATGAACAATATGTAAAAGGTTTTGAGAATGATAAAGAATTTTTTCAATGGATTATTAATGGAAAATATTTTCGTCGTTTCTATTTTGATGAAGATCAGCTTAATCATGCTCATCGACAACGTACATCTAAACGTCCCATTTATATTAAATTTATTGCATTTTTAAATGAACAACAAATTCCAAAAGATGAAATAACTGATGATAAAAATGAATTTATTTCTAATGTTCGTCAACAAGCATTAATTTATTTTGATAAACAACAAGAATATAATCGAGGACTTAATGCACGTGTTGAAAAACGACAATTTAGAGAGAAATATAGTGGAAAATTTTTTACTGATATTATTGATGATCGAAAAAATATGATTCGTATACATATGGAAAATTTTGAAAGACGTTTTGGTAAAACTGAAGATGAATTTTTTCAATGGGTACTTGATACTGATCCGGAAACAATTAAACTAGAAATAGAGAAATTTAAAAATGAATTAAAACAAAATCAGACTTGTTAATTATTTAAAATTTTTTTTTTATAATAAAATATTGATACTGAATCGAAACCAAATATTTTATGAAATGGTGATTCAATAATAACTCCACGAACGATACAACCTTTACCTAAAGCTAATAGAGCTACATCGGGGTTTTCTTAGGCTCGGATCCGCATCGTTAAGACTTTTTTAAGTATCGCATCGGACTCGTATAGCTTAAATTTTGTAAGCATCGGGATCGGAATCAAACTTGCCGATTCTTAATTCCGATGTGGTATCGTTCATACCTAATCACTACATGAAACAACATGAATGTTAATTAAAACTTCATGTTAATTTACTTTAGGAATATCTTCTTCAAGTCAACACCTTTACGTTCAGTTATATGATAAACAATTTGTTTGTTTTTTGACGACATTATCGATTCTTTATCCAAGTCTAATCATTTATTCTCGTAAGATATAGGATTTACATCTATAGAAAATTATTTATTGTATATATCAATTAAATAAATCATTCTAAATTTATTACAAAACAACAACGAAAGCACTGAAATAGATTATGACTAAGAAAAAGAAAAATAAACAATTTTTGACTGAATGCACATACGAACAACAAAAGTAAAATATGTTTTTTTCTATCTGTCTAAATGTATAACTAATCGAATTTATCCTTCGAGTTTTGGGCATTCGGGATGAAGAAAATTTCTTGGATGAATCATATCATTTTGTCTTATAACCCATTCATTAGCTAAATAATCAATAACTTGTTTTATACGTTCTTCACTAATCTCACCATCAAGTTCAGCTAAATATCGATAGAATTTTTTCCATTGTTCAAATGGTATACGAGCATTAGCACCTGGTGGATCGCTTGTTAATAACTCACATATTTTAATTAATGTATCAGTTAAATTCTATTGAAAAAAGCGAAACTATTTTTCTTTTCAATCTATATTAAACTATAAAATTCTCTTACCTTAGATATTTTTGTAAGAGCAATAGCTAGAAAATGATCCCATTGAACATTATCATTGAATGAACCGATTTGTACAATATCATCAAATTGTTCTTGTGGAATATCTAAATCCTCATATTTCTCTTTTATTTGTTGTAATGATATTGTACGTTTGGAAGAAAACTGAAACAAAGGAAATAGAACATCATTAAAACATTCTCGTAGTAAATAATTGGACGTTTTTTTAATTAGAATTTCATGTCACGAACGGTTGTTAGATAGATTCAAGCATACTCATTAAAATCTATACAACTCGTATATCGATATATAAAATATTTATTTGTTAATCATTGAATAAAGAAAAAATAGGAATCATATATCATTTCTATTTATGTCATAGTACATGATAATTAACTATGTAGAAATATTGTTTACCTGTCTATGTAATATTTTTAACAAGCCCATAGTTAAACCAGTATCAATTTTTTGAGTAGCATCAGGCATTTCTAGACCTAAAATTAATTTGAAAATTATATATTTATCGAAGTTTTTCTCTCATACGTTCTTTTACTGGCGGTGTTTGACCATTTGCTAATGCTCGAAAGTACCTGTAATTAAACAGATTAATTATAATAGGAAATAAAGTTGAAATGTAAAATTTACGCTGCACTCCATGCTAATATATCTGTCGGTTGTGTTCGTATTGCTGCTTTTGAAAATTGAAGTAAGATATCAGGAAATTCTGTTGGTATTGAAATTTGTTCACTTGTATAATATGGTTCATTTGTCGCCATATTTGTTCAGAATGAACCTGTCGTCTATGTAATGTCAACATGCTCATTAAGTTCAACCATTAATAATAGTCTATATATAGTATTAAAATTACATTTTTTTGTTTGGTTCAAATTTATTTCTTAAGTTTTTTTTTCTATAATAAGATAAATTTTATTTAAAGAAAAATTTAATAGAACCAATTAAATAATGAAATAGAATGTGGCGCACTTTGTTTTCATTGGTCAAGATTTTTCTGAGGCTCGAAACAAAGACTAACTCAATCAATTTTTTTCTCTAGTCGATCAAACAAATATTTAATTTAGATAAGAAGAAAATGAAATCATCCTCACGTTCAATACTTCAGAATCGAAATGTTGAAAATCGTCCAATACCTTCGTAAGAATAGCGTTTTTCTTTTATTTTGTTCTTGAAGAATTTTCTATTCTTTGAATGTTCATAGGGAATATTTTTCAACAGTTGATTCTAAGAAACATAATGAAGAAAATCGAAAACAACCTGGAGCATCATCATCATCATCATATAGCAATGCAGATTTAATTACAAATCATTTAAATGAAACATCAGCAGCATCGAAATCAACTACAGGATCATCACAGTAATAAAACGGATTCTTTAGATTGACTATAGCTATATTTAATTTTTTTTGTAGGCGTCAATGGACAATCAATGATTTTGAAATTGGAGCACCACTAGGTCGAGGACGTTTTGGTCATGTTTATTGTGTTCGCGAGAAGAAAAGCAAATATATTGTTGCTTTAAAAGTATTAATAAATTAATTTTTTCCAATTAATAAATGCTTATACTTTAACAGGCTATTATTAAAGATCAAATATCTACTCCACGTTTAGCTAAACAATTAATTAGTGAAATTTCAATTCAAAGTCGTCTTAAGTAAGAATTTGATTTCTGTTTTTTTTTGATTTTTTTGGATTATGTATTTAGACATCCAAATATTCTGCGTCTTTATGGTTTTTTTCATGATGAACAACGAATATTTTTATTACTTGAATATGCACCTGGTGGAGAATTATATCGACGTATGCAAAAAGAAAAAGTTTTACAAGAAAATGAAGCTGCTGGAGTAAAATTAAAATTTTTATTATTACAATTCGATTCTCTTTTCACTTTAGTTTGTCTATCAACTTTGTAATGCATTATCATATCTTCATTCTAAACAAATTATTCATCGGTAAATTAAACAAATTTCATTCATATTTTAATTTAGAAACAAACTATTTTTAGTGATATTAAACCCGAAAATATTCTCATTGGAGTTTATGGAATTCTTAAGCTAGGTAAATAAATCAATTTTTTTTATTTAATTTATCGTTTCGTTTTTTTTTGAAAGCTGATTTTGGTTGGTCAGCGGAAAGTAGTGAAGCTAATAAGTGAGTTTATATGCATTATTTATTGTTTAATAATTTTTTTCTTGAAATAGACGAACAACTCTTTGTGGTACATTAGATTATTTAGCACCAGAAATGCTCAATGGAAATGGATATGATGAAAAAATAGATCTTTGGTGTTTAGGTGTTTTTACTTATGAAATGGTAAAGAATGAATATGATTAATATCGATTTTATACTCTTAGAATATTTTCGAAATGAACCCTAGTACTACCAAATTATACTATTTTCTATTCGGTTAGATAATAAAATGACTGAGAAGGATGCTATATATTTATTTCGAACACGTGATACAAAAAGATCGTTTCACACATTGCTCATTAGAAGTGGGTTTGGAATATTTATAACACTTATTCAGAGTCTTTCTGTCTTCGATACGATTACGAAGCGAACATCATTTTCTTTTTAAGTCCGCGAAGATTTTATTTAGTTCTTCTGATATTTTCTCCACATTAGGATAATCTACCACATCCTATTCAGCAGGTTGAGTCCATAATAAAACATAATTCAATTCGATTCCAGTTACGTCCAACTGGTTTTATATTTTTATTAATGCGGAGGTAGGAAAGATGAAACAATTCTTTTTTCAGTACTCTGCCAAAAAGTCTTGGTCATGAGAAATGCTGAATAGTTTTTAAACTAGAAAAATACCAAGATATCTTATTAAATTTCACTTTTCTATAGTAGGGTCATTTCTGATCCCACTTGGTAGTACTAGGGTTAATTTGAGAATCGAGTACTGTCAATGCATCTAAATTCAGTATATGAAAATTGTTTATAGAGAGCAATGAACTCAGGATTGAAATGTCAATAGATGAAAGATGTTGAACGTGACAAGCAATGTAATTTTTAGTGTATATGACCTGGGTTTGATCGCGCTTGTGAATTTCAGTTATGAATACTTTTTTTTGACAGTATTCTACTTTTTGAAGTGGATAGATTCATATATTTTAATTTACAGATTGTTGGTAAACCTCCATTCGATAGTCAAACTCAACAAGATACAATTCGACTTATTCGAACAAATGATTTATCATTTCCATCACATACATCATCTCATGCTCGTGATCTTATTAGTCAAGTAAGATTAAAAGTATTTTATTTTATATATATTTAATATAACAAAACATATGATTTAGCTTATTCGTCGTAATCCATTAGATCGTATGCCATTAAATGAAGTAATTCAACATGAATGGATTATTGAAAATGCAAATATAAAAGCAATTGATGAAAATTACGAAAAAATTAATAAATCAACTTCGATTAATCAGAAAAATGAAAGTAATATCTAAAATGGATATTATTCTTCTAATTCTATTTATTTTTCTTGTGTTATGACATGTCTTAGTGTCTCTTCTCTATGGAATTTTCTTTCTTTCATTTTTTTTTGTATGAATACTTCTCAAATGAATGACTAAATAAATATAGGCAATATAAAATATCAATTAAAACAAAAATATATCTTTTTTATATATATTAAAGAACTTTGTCAATCACATGTCGTTTATAGACATACAGCTAACAAAAGATAATTAGTAGAAAAAGATCGATGATATCGAAAAGAAAACACAAGAAATATAGAATAGTTGTTGTTCTTTTTTTCTTCTTGACTATCATTGTTATTCTTTTATTGTATTGTCTCTGTATTATTCTAAACAAATTCTCTTCCGAATTGATCGCAATGCGCAATAGAAGAAGATGCAAGCGTTAGATCGATGAAAATATAGAGAGGAAAGGAAGATAGAGTAGTAGTAGTAGTCCTTCGCAATTCTCTGTTCTTTTTATCATTCTATTGATGTTACCATTTTCTAATGGAACTAGTACTATTAGACAAACATATATTGTAGAGAGAGGGTCATTACACCGTATTAACTCTGCACTTATTATCGCGAATAATAATGAACATATGAAAGCTTTGGTACTATCAACTTGCATATTTATTTGCTTTATTTTCTTTCATACACATCTACACATCTCTCATCAATGATGTTGAATCATGCATGTACTAATATAACTTCATGTTATGCTTTAGCAACAACTTTAACAAGTCAATATTCATTTTGGCTTTATAGGTAAAAGAATATTTTTATATCTACTAGAGATAAAAAATAAGATCGACAAAAAATAAATGACTTTCTTATAGAAAAGAAAACCGGATGAGTTTATTAAGCGGAAATAATGAGCTATAAATCCCTCGAGAATTCTAAACATCAAGATAAAAGGATAATGTCTTTTTTTTTGTATTATTAGAAATGAAAAAATCGAATCACTCAATGTATTTATACGTCCAGTAATATCTACCGATATTTATGATCTAAAAGTTTTATTTTCTGATTGTTCATTATTTCAACGTGCATCGGTTGATTTTTCAATGTATTATTTTGCTTTTCGACCAAAACATTCATATGTTATTACATCGAAACATGGACTTTTAGCACATGCATCTATTAAACAATGGAATTTTAATAATCATTTAAGATCTTCGATATTAATGCTTGGTCTTGTTTATGTACGACCTGATTATCGAAAATTTGGTATTGGAGAATTATTAACAAATTATGTATTAAAAATAAAATCCGAAGAAGTTAGTTGTATTCATGCAAATATTCTAACACAACATTTACCATTTTATATTCGGTATGGTTTTCAAGCATCATTTTCTTTAGTTGGTTTAGTTGGAAAACTTGGTGAATTTTATAATTTAACAAATGTAATTGAAGAAGATGTAACTATTCAACAATATGAATTATCAGATATACTTGATATTGCTACTTATGATAGTCATATATATCCTACATATCGTATACATTATTTTGAACAATTACGTGAACATATCTATTCAATTGCTGGTTATGTTGCACGTTCAACAAAAACAAATACAATATTAGGTTATATTATTTTAAATTTTAGTCAAGAATTTATTAAATGTGGACCATTATATGCTGATAATATAAATATTGCTTTAATGTTATTAAAACAATGTGCAACTGATTATGATGGTACAATGTTATTAACATTACCTGAAGATAATCGATTAGCAATAAAAATGTTTGAATCAAAACATTTTAAACAAACAAATATTCTTCATCGTGTTTATACAGGTAGTGAAAATATTTTTCATGGTAAAGTTTTTGAACATATTTGGGCTGTTACAGATGATTGGCTTTCGTTAATTTAAATCTATATATATTTTATGTATGTGTCACGTTTTTATTGGGGTGCTTTGTCATTTTGTGAAGTGTGATAAAAATAAAAAGAATTTTAATATATAAATATATATATTCATGTACATTTTTATAAATAATCTGAATAAAATTTTTCATTTGATATACCAAATTGTACTTAATAATAATTTTTGTCTCTCTTATCTATTACAAATATATATATAAAACAATTACATGCATACGACAAGCACGAAAATCAGCAATCACGCGATAGACTAGAAGGAAAGAAATCGCATGTATCTTCTTCTGTAAGGTCTGACAGTATGGTTGCCGATAATAATACAAACAAATATGTCGCATTACAGATACTATTGTAACATATTTACTTAACATTACTTATTCATTGGGTACATCTTGTAGTAATAATTTTAATTCAAGTATCTTCTATTAATTTGAAGATATTCTCCTATTTCAAAGATAAAGATGATTGTATTATATAATAATTTTGAAAAATGAGTCAAGTGATGAATATGATATTTTATTTTATAATCAACTCATTTTCATAATAAACAGAGAAGAATACAATCATTTTTTTGTATCTATTCTAGAAAAGAAAAGTGTAAAGAGATTTACTGTTAACAAGATTAATGTTGATCTATCTTATGAAATTATCATCATTTGAATATTCAACGTATGTTGATTTAATTGTCTTCTTGATCATATTATAATCAAAATTTTATTAACTCATTGATTTAGTTATTTCGATGCGATATTCAATCATAATAGAGGTATTGCTAACGAAAATCGAAGGAATGGATATTATCGAATAGAAATCTTTCGTGTACATATAGATGTCACAAAACGAATTCGAATGAATCATACGTAAGCTATTTCAAATAATAATATTAGTAAGTTGTATATCATTTATTTTATATATGAACTAATCATAAGAAAAGAACACGTATACCATTTAGTTTTTTAGTATTAATTAAATATGAATATCGATGAAGATATTAATCCATTTGCTGATCCATCAATTCAGCAAGCAACACAGCAGACATTGTTTGTAGTATTTTATTTCGTAATTTTATTTTTAAATTGAATTATTTTAGTACAAATCAACAAACACTCAATGATTATAATCCATTCGGGAATACAACTGTTGGATCAAAAGTACAGTTGATTGAAGTTTGTTTTTTTAAATACATAATTTTATTGGTAAATCTTTAGCCAACACAAATAAATGCAACACCTTCTTTGCCAGCTAGTCAACAACCGCCGGCATATGCAACAGCAACAATACCTAATACGATTCCACAAACGACTCGTGTTGATCTTACTCAGCTTGAACGACAACAAGCAGAACTTGAACAACGTGAAAAACGTCTTATGGAACGTGAACGTGAATTAAGAAATTCACAAGTTACACGTAAATGAATTTCTTTTTCAAAAATGAGTTATTACAAACACATAGGATTCTATTCGATTAGAATCTCTATTTTCGATTATAGATAAATATTTTATGATTAATTTGATAACACAGTAAAATCGAATAATTCGTTTTCGTAATTTATAAAATAAGTATGCTAAATATCAAAGATATTCACTTAGTTTCGATAGTATTTTATAATGACGTTTAATCGATACTGAAATAACTTTCGAAAATCATACAAAAAATTGCTATATTGTAATACAATCCTATGTAATCATAGTAAATCTTATGCGAAGATAAGATTTTTCTACATATCAGTACTTTCGAACTTATTTCTTTAGATCGTGATAAAAATTTTCCACCGTTACCAGCTTGGTTTCCACTTCGACCATGTTTTTATCAGGATATCAATGTTGAAATCCCACCTGAATTTCAAATATGGGTTCGTTATCTTTATTATCTATGGTTATGTATGTATTTTTTGTTTCGAATAAATTATATATCATTTATTTTCTTTTATAATTAGTATATGCGGGTACATTGGCTTTGAATATAATTGCGGCATTTGCTTATCTTAGTCAGTTGAGATTTATTTTTAAAATAATTCAAAAATGAGAAAAATTTTTTATTTTTTAAACAGTGGTTGATAAAAATGGTGTATCTACATTTGGTTTATCCATAGTATATTTTATACTATTTATTCCATGCTCGTATGTTTGTTGGTTTCGACCAATCTATCGTGCATTCAGGTGACATATACATATTTATCTGATATGAATAGATTTTTTGAAAAAAGAGAGATATATTCTAGATCTGATCGATCTGTTGATTTTATGATCTTTTTTTTTATATTCTTCTTTCAAATATGCATATCCGTTTTCATGATATTGGGTTGGCAAAATTCAGGTTTTTGGTAATAAGAATAAAAACTAAAACAAAAATTCTAACTCAGAAATTAACTAACGCATATGCATAGATTAGATTCGACGAAACTAATCAACATATTAATTTTTTTTCTTTATAACTTTACCTAGAGAAGACAGTGCATCAAGTTTCATGATATTTTTTCTCATGTTCTTTATGCAATTTATCATAACCGTATTACAATTTTTTGGCATTGCTAATCTTGGATGGTAATTAATATAAAAAATAGATTTCATAGTATGCATGCTCTTATTTAGTAGAATTCTATCTATTGCTTTGCATGTGTTTAATTGAGTAAAAAAATTCTATCTTCTAGTAATTCTTCTTGCTTGCTACTACTCAGAAATTAATTAACAAATATTTGCTATATATATGTGCGTATTATTTTAGTGGGTTTATACTGATGGTTAAATTATTCTCTTCTCATGTTGGAAGTAAAATTATTGTTGGTCTTATTGTTATGATTGTTACATTAAGTTTTGGTTTTATTGTTCTTGCTGATGCTTTGTTATTAATTAAGGTAAGATCGTCCTTTTATTGTCTTGAATAAGTGTAATAACTTGAGTAATGAAATATAGTACATAGAAGTAGATTGATAGTATGTATATTATGCTCAGCTTTGTAATAATATTCGTTGCATAAAACATTGATTTTATTTGCTCATCAAAAAGAAAGATTCATTCGACTATCTGTGAAGAGTGTTAGTAAACTTGTCGGAATCGCTCTGCTCAAGCTCGTGTGTTTATTTTTCGCTACTAAATATTTTGTAATACAGGTTCACCGATTATATCGGCAATCCGGTGCTACACTTGAACAAGCTCAACGAGAGTTTCAATCGGCATTTGTAAACAAGTAAGTTTATAAAACCTGCCAATAAACTATTATTTTCTTTAATCTCTTTTTAGTCCAACTGTACGTGGAGCAGCTCGTGAAGCAGCTACAGCTGGTATTAATGAAACACTACGTAGTAGTAGTTACAAATAATACTCAGTGATTAAACAAAATAAAAACTACACAAACATTTTCTTTTTTTTCTCTTTCATTCTATTTTGATTGTATTATTCTCGATTAACTTTCAAACAAAACACAAAATATCTATAAACTCATTTTTAACATAATTATTATTTTACGATGATTTATTCTAAATTTTTATGCAATAAAACGAGATATTGAAAAATATCTTTGATACATTTTAGACAATTTCTTTTTTGTTTCACATGGAATTAACCAATTTAAAAAAGAAAACAGATAAAGCTATTGCTGATCCAGTTGCACGAAATGAAGCACGACGTTATTCATTACCAACACGTCTTGCCTTTTTACCTGATAAAACTATTGGTGAATTATGGTATTTTCGACTTTTAACATGGATTTATTATTATATATTTATTTGCTTTCATGATTTTGAAAGTAAGAATTATAAAAAAAAGAATTTTATGATTGACTAAAACATTAATATTATAGTTATTGGTATGGATAAAATAGATCCGAAACAAAGTTGTCTTTTTATCTCTCGACATTCAACACATAATGCAGAAATTACAGGTATTATTGTATGTTCATATTATGAAACAGGCAGAGTTATTCGGTAGATTTTTCTTAAAATTTCTATTCATGTCTCTAAATTCTCTATACTTAGATCATTGATCCATCGACAATTGATTCCATTCTTTCCAGTACTTCGATTATTGGGTTGTGTACCAGGTCAACGAGATACTGCAATATCACTATTAAATAGTGGATTTTGGGTAGCTGTTATTCCAGGTAATCAATAAAATAGAGATTGAATGAAATATATATGTATATAGGTGGAGGAGAAGAAGCTATGGTTGGTCATGAAAATGCATATGAAGTACGTTGGCCAGAGAAGCGTAAGATTCGAAATAAATCATCAATTTTAACTAAAATTATAAATATTTAGGTAAAGGTTTTGTTCATGTAGCTACCGAAGCTCAAGCACCAATTGTACCAACGTTCTTAGCGAATCAAGAAGAAATGCGTTGGAATCCAATACTATTCTTCTGGAATCTTTTAGGTCTTGGTCGTTTATATTCTTCTATACTTAAATTAAATATACCAATTTTTACACCAATACTAAATACAATTGGTGAAATTGTATGGTTTACAATGACATGGATTCAAATTCCTATACCAGCAAAATTAACTTTATATATTGGTGATCCAATTCCATATGATATATCAAAAGATTCAATTGAGGACGTAAGAAAATGAGATATTTCATGATATAATATATTCATATATTTTTTTAATATCAAAAGATTGTTGAACGATCTCGCAATAGTTTACAAGCTTTAATTAACCGACATCAACCACAAGGAAAATGTTATTCCAATGCTATTAAACAACGAATTGCATCATTGAAAAAATATTGGATTTCAAAAATTTCGAAATAAATTGCCAGATAAACTAATCCTTTATGATTTTTAGTAATTCATTACATGCTATAATTGATTTGTAGTCAGTTGATTTTTTCTTTGTTTTGGGATTTAATTTTCATTAATAAAACTTATGGTGATAGAAATTTTATTTATCTGATTATTCACATTGTTTTACACTCAAAGAACGTTGGTAATTTTTAATTAAGACTTGTACTCATTCCCTTCTAATTTTGTTTTTATAAATAAATGCGCCATTTTCTTCAGAAAACACCTGATTATATATGATAAAGTTCTTAAATAGGATTAACATGACTATGAATAGATCAATTGAAAATACGAACTCTTCTTATTATTCATCAATAATTATACCGACTAGTTTTCTATGTCTAGCATTTTTAGTATCTGTTATTATCTATATTTATCTTCGTAAATATCATCGAAATTTGAATGAAGATGAAAAACAAAGACATATTCATATTTTAAAAGAACATATGAATTATTTCAAAGAAATAAATGAAAAACAACAAGATAAACGAATTCGATCATCAAATTTATGTCGATTTCATCAAAATAAATAACCACTTAACTCATTTATTTAATTGGTACTATATAGATATCATCAATATAAAAAGGTTTTAATTAATATTCGCGTCATTCATTCTTAATAATATGCATCTTATAATGGCTGATTCTTTAATGTGCATTTGTTAGCAAATAGAAAGGGAAATGGGTTCGACAAAATTTTATATGTCAGTCAGTATATTAATATATACATCGAAAAACTAAAATAAAAAAATACTAGTCAGTCATTTATTAAGGTCATACAAGAACAGGAAACAAGAAATAACTACATGATCGATGATAATGCATAAATATATTGAATAAAAAGAAAAATAATAAGTATGACGCAGAAATGAATAAAGAATGAAGATAATAACATAATAAAAATATGTGACTAAAGTTTAGAAAAATATCAAGTCAAGGGTATATGTAAATTAAAGAAATACGATAGATAATGACTAATAATAATACTGTTTTTATACTATACCAGACATGTAAACTGTATTCTCAACTTTTTTATTTAGATATAACATTTTAGTGAATTCTCTTTAATATATCTATTACAGGAAGAAAACGTCAGATGCTGAATAGTATATATAACCACATATAAACTATTAAATATCAATGTCAAATAATAACATCTTCTGTATTTATTGTGAGACAACAGCATGCATATAGTTTTCTGCAATTGTTACATACTTACAATATATATAAGAGAATCAGATATGGTACCAGAGAAAAAGAATATATATACTTTTTTTTTTCTTCTTCTTTCTTTTATTGATATTTCTTTGTTGTCTATAGAGAACAAAAGCGAGAAAGTGAAAAGGGTAAAAAATTATAGTCGTAAGTAGAAAAAGACTTTTTCATCTTATGGATTGTTTTCAAGCATGTTATTATCACATACGTCGTTATTGATGATATTTTTCTTGCCGGTTGACTCGCTCGAGAAAAGAAGAAGAAGAGGAGGAAGACGAAACGGTAGTAGATTTTAGCTCTTAAGCTAATGGATGCTCTTCAAAAACATTCTGTTAAGATATAACAGCATGATTTATAGACATTTTAGTCAACATGAACATACACATAGATCTTGTCTAGCACTATTTGTCATAATCTTACATCTTGTTTTTTTACATTTTTATCTTCTTCTAACTAGAAATATATCTTTTATTAGTTTTTTTTCCCAATCAACCATTGAACATCCTATGATATATCACATACCATCTGTCATGTTTCACTACTATAATATGTTTATACTCCTGACATTCATTGTTCTATAGTAAAGTTCAGAGAAAATTTCGAGGAAGTTTGATTACATGTCTGATTTAAGTCATGTAACACGAGAATTATATTATACTTGTAGCAACAACATCGTCAACAAGTGATCTATTCACGAGTCTCAAGTGATTTTTCTTTTATTACTTATTAACATGAATAACACTAGTATTTTTTTTTTCTTTCACAATAATAATAAAAATAAACCTTTGAAAGAAATTTTTTTTTTTCATTTCTAGATATATAGAATTAATAAGATCAATTGATTAGTAAGCTATACAAGTATTAATTAATGACTATTTCTAGTTGTCGTTTTCAATATAGAACTGACAAATGATAGTCATTATTTTCTGTTTAGTTATGATGAATTAATATATAATTATGATAAAAATATATGCGTTTTTTTTATCAGGAAAAAAAAATATTAAACGAGAGATTATTCTTTATATATAAAGCGTTTATCAAGTCATCATCGATTAGATCGAAAGCAAAAAACATTCATAGTCGCCGTTTCCGTTTTTCTTTTTTGATAGTTTCTGAAAGCAAATAGAATTATTAAGCTAAATCTATTTGTATATATAAGATCGAATAGATTTTTTTATGTCGAATACATTCATTATTTAATAAAACAAATAATAATCGATTTGCTTTCTTCTTCTTCTTCTTCCATTTACCAATCATTTGTCACTTACATCAACGTCTGCTTATCGCAGACTGTAGCGCTAAAATATTTCTATTTAATGCTATACATTCTTCCACGATAAAATTATTCCATTCTTTCTTTCTTTCTTTCTTTTAAATTCAATGTTTTTCAAAGTTAAGAGTACTTTAAATAAAATCAAGACGCATTTTTTTTAGATGAAAGACGCCGGAAACAGTGCGTTTGTTTGTCCAAATGATCGTCAATTACAGCTTCGAGCAAAGTAAACGAAAAAACAATAAAGAATTGATTTTTCATCTTTTGTTTTAGACTTAGTTCCGGCTGGTCATTTCATTCAAGTCGTCCACTTGTAAATCGTGTTAATAGTCCAATTACACCACCAAATAATCAATCATTACGTGATGAAGAAATTGAACGAATTAAGAAAGTTCTTGAACGTGCTCAACGTATTGAACTTCTTGAACAAGAACGTGTTGGGTAAATAGAAAAAGAAAAAAAATAATTAAGTATTTTTATTTACTTTCATATATTCTTTGTTAAGTAAACTAATCGATCGTCTTGAAAATATGAAAAAACATGCAACCGGTAATGGATCATCACAATGCGTCCTATGTGCTGATGGTTTTGGCATGCTAGGCGCATCAGCTGTTATATGTGTTGATTGTCATAAAGTAATGAAAAAAGCAAATCTATGAAAAATTAATTTTTAAATTTTAGTCTGTTTGCAATAAATGTTCTATTGAAACTGTTTATAATCAACAAGTTATAACTCTATGTAAAATTTGTAGTGAAAATCGTGAAGTAAAATTCGAAGAATAAAGCAAAAGAGGAAATTCATTAAAATTATTTCTTTTTGTTTAGTTATGGAAAAAATCTGGTGCTTGGTTTTTTCGAAGTTTACCTTCACGATCTAGTTTACCAGCAAGTGTAAAACCATCTGCATCGTGTATTTCAGCTACACCATTAAAAAGTAAAATAATCTATTAAATATTACTTCGATATTTAAAAGAATTTCTTTCTAGATGATATACTAACATCAGAAGATGATTCAAGTTCTGACGAACAACAAAATAATACCAGCCGATTAAATCAACGACCTTCACCTGTTGCAGGTTTGATAACGATTGTGTTTGTTTTCATATAATCAAATAATTGATTTTAGCTATTCCACATGATCATTTTACTACTGTAAATCCATTTCAACAAGTATCTGAAAATCCAAGTCCAATAAGTGAACATGATCGAGATGAAAGTATCGATTCATTTAAAACTGATACAAGAAGTTCAAAAGGTATACAACAAAAAAATATAAAAATTAATAATAAAGATATATTTATTTAGAGCTTTCAATCGAGGATTATTTACCAACATTACAATCTCCTATTCCATCTATGGCATCATCATCAATAAATCTTCGTCCATCACCATCAATTGTTGTAAATACTTCATCACCAATTGATGATTGTGGTTAGTTTTTTATTTTTATAAGAAAAAAATCTAAGGAAATATGTTTTCTTTTATAGGATTTGGTACATTAGATTTTGAAATTATTTGGAAAGAATCTTTAAATGTATTAACAATAACATTATTACGAGCAAGAAGTCTTCGATCATGTGATTCAAATGGACTTTCTGATCCTTATGTTAAATTGCATCTTGTACCTGGTGTTGCTAAAGTAAAAAATCTATATTTAATTTTTTGAAAATAATTCTTTTAAATTTAGGCAACAAAATTACGAAGTCATACAATTCGTCGAACATTAAATCCTGATTTTGATGAAACATTAGTTTATCATGGTATTTCTTTAGAAGATATGAAAACAAAATCACTTAAGTAATAGAAAAAAATTTATTTCATGTTTTATTTTTCCTATTAAATATAAAAGATTTTCGGTGTATGATGAAGATTCAGTTGGTTCTGATTTTCTTGGTGAATATCGTTTGAGATTATCAACAATTCGTGCTGATGTTAAAGAAGCTTATGCAGTTTATTTACAAAATAAAACTGAAGTAAGTACACATATAAAAATAAATTTTATCTTTTATTAATTAATTTTTAAATAAAATTTCATCTAGGATATTGAGGTAAACATAAATTGTGAATATATATCGCTTTTGTTTATATATTGTTTATGCTTAACATTGATTGTGCTAAATTTATTGAGAATGATTCACGCGGAGAATATGTGATTTTCTTATAGTGAGATTGACTGGATAATCTATAATGAAAATCACATATTTAAAGCTACTATTTTATTTTTAAATATTTGAAGGTAATATTTTTTTTGATTATTTTCTTTAGCTTCCAACTGATGAAGATAAAAATGAACGAGGAAAAATTTTACTTAGTCTTATGTATTCAAAACCAACAAATAATTTTCATGTGAAAGTAATACGTGGTAGTCAATTATTACCCATGGATTTTGGTCAAACATCAGATCCATATTGTAAATTAGTATTATTTCCTTCAACTGATATGGGTGTTAAATGGAATTTTAAAACATCAGTTAAAAAACATACATTACAACCAGAATATAATGAAGAATTTATTTTTCAACATATACAATTACAAGAATTAATTAGTCGAACATTACAAGTTACGGTTTTTGATAAAGATATGGGAAAAAAAGATGATTATATTGGTAAATATTTCACAAAAAAAAAGTCTTTAGGACAAGGGAATTTTAATTGATAGTTTCATCTCCTATCTTTTTTTAATATTCTAAGAAGATTAGAACTCATTTGCGTGAGCCTTTAAGAGTTGCTATCAATAGATAATTTATAAATCCCTAATTGATGAATATATTTTTAATCTTTGAAAAATAGTTAAATTTTTGAATGTAATATCTATCGTTAATTTGCACTCATGACAAATTGCACTTTATTCAATAATTAAACAAAATAAAATATGTCATGTTTATGATATTCCTTCGAGAAGAAAAAACATCATGCGATGAATATTAATTATTAATGAAGTAAAATTTTATTTTCTATATTTTAGGTGGTTTTCAATTAGGACAATCAGCATCAGGTGATGATTTAAAACATTGGTTGATGATGGTGAAATCACCTGGACAATGGGTTGAAATGTGGCATAAATTAAAACCTGAACAATTTTATGCAAACTCGAATCACCGAGATTCGCAAATATCTCGATAAGAATTTTTGTAGATTTATTTAGTTTTTATTTTTATTTTGTTCTCTCTTACATAAAAAAATCAAATGTGAATGGTTCCGTATAGATAAGCAAAAAACTAAATCAAGAAACTTTTTGCTGTGAATATAAAGCCTTGAATGATGACATATATTATTGTATTTGTGTACAGGGATATATATTTTTTTTCTTCTTCTTCGTTTTATTTATTGATTGTGTCATTTTAGTCTTCCGTTCGTTTATTTTCTAAAACTTATGATTATCATTCTTAAACTACCGATAATTTTTGTTATATATTGATAAGAGCTTTCATAACACATCAAAAAAAAATAAATCGAGATCTTTTTTTGTGCAATAAAAGGACAGTGCATCATAGAATACGTTTTTTTCTCTGTTGTGAACTTTTATTGTATCAGTTATTTAGAAAAAACTTATTTTTATTCTTCAAAATATATACATATATTTACACATGTGAACTTGTTTTCAAAATAATAATTTTCTTTTTTTTTGTTCTTTAAAATTTTAACAATACATATCTTAACGCCATCTTTGCTGAAAGAGTTTAGTAACAGTTACAAGGCTGTTGCATAGGAACGTGACAGAATAGAAAAGAAAACGTTTATTTCTCGAAGAAGAAGAAGAAAAAAAATCATTTGAACAAAATAAAATGGATCAAGTTCAAATTTTATCAGCTGTTTGTAAGAAATTAAATAGTGATATTGAAGCGTTAGGAAATCAAACATCTATGCGTGAATCTGCAGTAGTAAAATTAACTACAAGCCAACAAGCATTTGATGATCAATTACGTCAATTAAATACGGATTTGCAAATAAAACTCTCTCGAACAGATACTATTGTACAAAAATTACAATCTGATGTTGAACAAATGTCACATGGTCTTCGTGATGTAATAAATAGTCAACAGGATACAAATCGATCAAGTCAACAACGTTATCAAGAGATAAAAGTTGAAGTAAAGATTATATTCTTTTCTTTTTTTTTGAGTGTCGTTCATATTTTGCTATTAGATTTCAACATTAAGTCAACGTGTTGATCGAATGTTTAATGAACAACAAATGGTTTTACGTACATTTGAAACTGATACAGCACGAGCTTTATCTACAGCTGATTCACGTTCACATGCATTTGTTGATGAATTACGCAATCAAATAATGCAAAGTAAAGCACAAGAAGATGCCGAACGCGAACGCGCCGAACAAAAAATGAATCAAAAACTTGATGAAATCAAACGATCATTAGAGAAATATGTAAGTGATTTTTAAACGTGTTGTTTTATTATTGAATATTTTTTTATTTTCTTCTAGGAACGATTAGATAAAAAAATTGATGAATCAGTACATCAATTTGAAAGAAAATCCGCATCACTCGAAGATCATTGTCGACGAGCAATATCTGATTTAACACGAAATAATGAAGTAAATAAATTAATGTTTTGTTTTTTTACGCAAATTTATATATGTGTGTGTTGTTTTTTAGTCGGTTGAAAGTACTGTTTATAAAAGATTTGATGAAAAATATCAAAAAACGATGGCTAATTTAGAAAAAGTTAAAAAAGAAATGCGTACTTGTTTTGAATCACTCGAAGGTTCTGTTCAAACATTACAGCGTATAACCGATGGACGAATTAAGGTAACAGAAGAAAAATTAGATAAGGAAATCGAAAAACTTCGAAGCATGACCGTTCTTATTTAATATTAATTTCCAGCAAAAAAGAAAAAGCAATCAATATATGTCATATTTATTTCTTGCATATTAACTATGATTGATAGTAGATAAATCATAAATCCCAAGGCCTTCACATCAAAGTCATCAAAAAGTTAAGAATCAATGTGTAAATAACAAAGTTTAATTGATGACAAACAGTACATTAACCTCTAGGTAAACCCAATTTGTCTATGTGATTTTTTAGTTAAGAATGAATGATAAGAGGGAGAGAGAGTGAGAAAAAAAAACGAAAACGTGTTGAAAAAGAAAAATCATAAATTTCAAGGTTTTTAGTTATTTAATGTATAAACTTACACCAAAAAATTTGTTCCCTATATAGTTTATCAAATATTTTTCTCTTTTCACATTTTTTTTTTCTTCGTGTATGTGTGTGTGCGCTTATTGCAATCTATTGAAAAATATCAACACATGTCTTAATGAAGCATGTCATTTCATATAATGATTTTGTCTCTTCTCGTAAATTGTGTGTACTTGTCGTGTGTGTAAGTCTACCTTTCGTTTTGCTCGCTAACTATTCTATGTACACATTTCTGATTAAAAAATAATATTGTGGAGCTATCTTGTTTTTTATCTTGTCAATTTTCTTTTACTTATGTATTTGTTTTTTGCATGCCTTGTTATCGTCTATTTAAACCAAAGGTTGTTATCGATATTTTGTCCTTTTTATTATTTTCTGGTATATTCTATTTTTCAAGGTGATTTAAATTAAAAAGCGCGAAAGAAAACCGTTCTGTCAATATAATATTAATAATAATTAACCTTGTCGATAATTAAAAATAAAAACCGATAATTATTGAATATACTACTTTATTCTTCTACGTTTTCTTTTTTATTTAAAAAAATGCAGCACAAAATTATCAATTAAGACAAAGCATATGATTCATAACTCTAAAGGATACTGATTATAAAAAAATAGTTTCCTTATACTAAGATGAGAAGAAAAAAGTAAGACAAAGAATATAAAAATGTGTGAAAAAAAATAGAGCTAAGTTAATAGACTTTTTTTATAAACCACCTTGATAAAATTGTTTGAATTCGTTGGCATCAACGCCACCATCTTTATTTTTATCAGCATTATTGAATGTAGCAGCAGCAACATCAAAACCAGGAACACCAGCTCCTCCACCTGATGAGAAGCTCGATGATTCATATGTTGATGAAGCATAACCACCATCTGCACCGCTGAGACCGGCATCAACATTGAATCCATTAGTACCACTGATACCAGTATCGACACCGAATCCATTAACACCTCCATTGCCTGATGTATATGATTGTGATTCAAAGCCTTGTGTACTATAACCACCATTAGCACCGGATCCTTCAGCTAAACCACTTTCGAAACCATTACCGGCGAAGCCTGCATTGAGAAAAGAAAAAAAGAAATAAAAATAAGAAATAATAATTTTGTTTTTTTTTATATACCAGATGTACCAACTTGTGATCCTTCAAATGTACTGGAAGAGAATTGTTGTGTAGAACCACCTAATTCACCACCAGTGATACCATTTATATCACTTCCATTAACATCACCAGTAAGACCAAAGTTTGATTCATGACTAATTGATCCTGATCTGATACCATTTGTAGCAGCACCATAATTTGATTCATGACTGATTGATCCCGATCGAATAACATTAGTACCACTAGTAGCACCATAGTTTGATTCATGACTAATTGATCCTGATCGTCCACCAGTAGCAGTAGCACCGTAACCTGATTCTTGGGTAATTGATCCTGATCGACTAGTAGAAGCTGCACCAGCTTGAGCTGGTGGTGACTAATAACGTAAATAGAAAAACAAATGTGTAATTAAATTATCATATAAACATCAAAATATTTTTATATTTACAATATCTTCAACAACACCGGCGGCGCGAGCTTGTTGGACAAGAGTTTGAGCATCAAGTAATTGCGCACCATAACGTTGAAGATAGGCTTGTGGGTTTTCTTGAGTAACACCCAATCGTTGAAATTGTCGAACAACACGAACTTGAACGGGTTCATATTGAATTATAATGTTACGTGGTTTAGGATAGTCTTTAGCTCCTTCAGCACGTTGAACAATAGTTTTTCGTTTAGCTGAAGCACCATAAGGAATCCATCGTTCAATGATAATATCACCTAATTATTTAAAAATACAGAAAATATTATAGGACAACAAAAAAAACCCGAGTAGAATAAACTTACGTGGACGAGGTGGTGCAGCTGGAATACGTTCAATGATAACTGATCGTGGTGGTACAGGTAGAGCAGGAAGTTTACGAACAACAGTTTGTGAACCTTGTGAAGCTGGTGGTTGTGGTGGTCTTTCACGAAGAATGAGTGGAGGAGGTTGTGGAAGAGGTGGAGCTTGTTGTTTAATACGAAGAGGTGGAAGTGGTGGTGGTTGAGGTGGACGAACTTCTTTGATAATGAGAGGCTATATAGATATAATAATATAAATAAAGATTGAAATATATAATAGAAAATTAGTACTTACGCCTGGTGGTGGAATTGGTGGTGGTTGAAGAAATCGTACTTTAATGTTTTGTGTATAAGTTTGTACACCACCAGAAGCTGGTCGACGAATAATTTGTGGATTAGCATCAACGAAAAGTCCAGCACCTCTTACTTCAGCACCATATTTTGACCAAGCTGCATTGGTTTCACTTGTATAAGCAGCAGCTTGAGTAACTGCTGCAGCGTCATATCCTGCACCACCAGCAGTACTAGCAGCAGCACCACCAGTTTGACTTCCTGATGATTCAAATGTGGATGATGATGCTTGGAAGTTGCTTCCGCTAGTAGCACCAGCATCAATAGCCGAGCCTGCTGCTCCGTAACCTCCTTGTTCAAATGATGAAGCACTAGCTGTGCCATTGAATCCATTTGTAGCACCAGTGAATGCACTAGCACTACCATTAAATCCATTATCACCACCAAAAGCTCCACCAGTAGCTCCATTTGATGAATAGCTTGATGTTTCAAATGCATTTGATGATTCAAAATTACCACCTGCTCCGGCAGTATTAAGATCAAATTGTGATGCAGCACCAGTACTACCAGAACCGTTGTTAGCTGCACCGGCCCATTGCTGAAATTCACCTCGATCAATAGTACCATCATGATTGGCATCAGCCTGATTGAATATTGCTTTAGCTACATCAAAACCTGGAACACCACCACCTGTATTCGATGATGATGAATAGGAAGAGTACTCGTAATTGGACATATTCGTGTTAATGTGTCGTCTACGATGCAGAATAGGTAGTAATGATGTTATGGATAGATCAGTGTTTATATACTAGATAGGATTGCGTTCACCTACTCTCTCTTACTCTCTCTCTCTGGTTCTCTCTTTCTCTCTTTCTCTCTTTTTCACCTCCTCACCCGACTTTAATTGTACAAATAGTGGTAGTTGGTGCCTAACGATGCGTATGATTAATTACACATCCTTGTCTCTTTTTCTCTACCTTTTTTTTTCTGCCGCAATATTTCTCGTCTTTTGATGTCCTTATAGCAATTGGTTAAAAAAAAATCTGTCAACATAGATAGCGACTAGTCATGTCCTCGGACAGTAACCACGAAACCACATTATGTACGGCAATTTTTTTTCTTTGTAAAGAAAACAAACCCAATAGGAAGAGAAGGAATGCATGGTTTTTCAATTTTTGTAATGAATATAAGGTGACAAGCGTTGAGCGATGAGAGGTAGCAAGAGAAAAAAAAATTAACGATATATGACTCTATCAGGTAATCAAGGCCGAAAAGTAAAGATTCGATAAAAAAAATGATATTATAAAAAAGAAGTACTGATATATGTTGTCTATTTTTGCATTAATTAAAGTTCATTATATATATGTTATTTTCATATTATTACCATTGAGAACGAGACCTTTAAATATTTAATTGATATATCAGATGAATTTCTAACTCAATATTGATATTGTACAAATAGTGTTTTTTTCACAACACCAGACATTAAAAAAAAGAAACGAAAAGCAAGCCAAAAACTATACAAAATGTGTTGATTGATTTGTATGAATTAATAAAAGATCATTATCTTTCGATGCATTGGTTAAATCTTGATCGAGTAAAAATTTTTCACAATTATTTATAGATCGATTGATTTTTGAACTGTAATAATAATTATTATGAAGAGATAATAACCGATTTGGTTGACGATTTGAAAAGAAAAAATGATGACGTTTTTCATTATGATTATTTAATGGTATTGATGATGATTGACTACTCATTGGTGGTATGCTATTGATTGATGTTGTTGTATTTTGACGAGAACGTTGTTGAGATGATGTATTTGGTGAATGTTGTTGATAGGGTATACGTCTTAATTGTGTTTGATTTAATGATAGAATATTAGTACGAGCATCAGTTAATTCTCCTTCTAATTTACTAATATCAATACATGGTAAACATGAATAAAGTTTACGAAATTCTCGATTAAATCTTGCCTGAAATATAAAAAAAATTTAATATATATATAAATAATTAAATTATATTTATTTTTCAATCAGATCTTTTGTAAAATATTACATGTAAAGAAGAACATAATATCATTATTTACTATCGATATTTTGTCTATGTCTATGTCTTCCTATTCATGGACATTTTTATTTCGAATAACTGTTTTTTTTTCTCTTTTATGACACGTTAGATAGCCTCAAGCTATATCTAAATGTAAAGTAATTTGTATATTTTAATATAGTTTGCGATATTCTATCGCATCTCAATTATAGACAGAAGTATCTGTCACGGTCTCTAAATGAAGGTTAATAATTTTTTCTTTCTTTTACATTTAACCTACACTAAAAAATCCATATATAAATGGATTATGACATGAATTTGACATGGCAAGCCAATTTGCACATAACCATAATACTATAATATGTCTAAAACTAAACAAAACAAAAGAAAAAAAAAAGATAATTATTAAATTAAGATTTTTTTTCAAAACCCTACTCATTTATTTCAGGTTTGTATACATTAAGAAAATTATATAATTGTAATGGAAACCAACAAATAAGAAATAATGCGACAACAGCAAATAACATTTTTAATACCTAAATATAAATCAAGGAAAATAGGCTTTTGACTTATATATTTATATATATGATGTAATAGTTTATATATTAAACATGTGTTAAATCTAGATTAATAAAAATGTTGTCCTTGATTGAAAAACGTGAGTTATATTTGTAAATGATTATCTTTCAATCGGTTTTGATGGAATAATTGAGGTTCTATACAACTAATAAAGATTGTCACAGCATGATCGGATGTACATCTGCTATTTTCTTTTTTATATATTACAATCAAGGTTATTTATGTTAGCTGTCGGGTTAAAGATAATTATTAATCTTACTTTCCGCTTGTTTCGTGTAATAACTTCTTGGTATTTTGTTTGTCCAACTGGCTCAGAAAAATATAAATGTGAACCAATACGAAAATATGCACAGCTAATTATTATAAATGGAATAACATACTGTGAATAGATGTTATAAACAATGTAAACTTTATGTATATCATAGGAAGTTGTTTTTGTTGTTGAATTATTATTATGTGACTGATTTTCATATATATATGGTAAACACTGATAACCATAATCGTCGACCAAATAGACATTATAAAAAAATAGGCTAGGCGTTGACGACCCAAATGCAATAAGCCATATTACGATAAATATGAGAAATGCGCTTTTTGTTGATAATTTTGGTTTCAATGGATGAAGCATTACATGATAACGATCTAGAGAAACAGCTACTAATGTATAGATAGATACATCAACAGAAAGTATTTGAACAAATGGTGCTAATTTACAAAGAAAATGTGGTAAAATCCATTTTTGTAAAGCTGCAGCTTGAAACTGAATAAAAAATAGAATTTGATAAGATATAAAGAATAAATAAAAATCTCACTTGAAATGGAACTGCAAAACAAGCTACAAGACAATCCGAAAGAGCTAGATTACATATAAAATAATTTGTAACTGAATGCATTCGTCGATTACGTATTACAATATATATAATTGATGAATTACCAATAACAGCAAGTAATGATATGATTCCATATGCAAAACTTAATAGAATTATTATATATTGTTCTGGTATTATTGTTTTTGTTGAATCTTGAAGAATATCAATTCTATCTAAAGTATTACCAGAATTGTTTAATAGCGAATCTGTCATTGGATTAATTGAAATTGTCGATCACAGTGTCAAAATTAATAGATATTGATAGCAAATATTTGATACTTGAGTAAGTTTCTATGATACATAACGGATAATATCTAGAAGAAGAAAAAAAAACGTTGATTTCATATTCATTGATGAGAAAAGATTTTCTTTAATCGCGATATTACCATGGGTTTAAAAAAAAAGTTATTAAGATAATTTAGAAAAACAACAAGTGTTGTGTCTTGACTCTCCCCTTGATGTGTACTTACTGCATCCATCAACTGGAATAAATCACCCGCTTGTATGCGAACATCATCATCAAGGACATTAGCGCAAGCCGAGAAGAAAAACAGAAAAGAAGACGAGAAGAGAGAGAAAAAAAATAAGAAGCAAATCTATATCTATTACGGTATAATAAAGTTCTTTATATATATATATGCGAATAAGAAGACGATTAATAATAAAGGAAATATAACTAGCTAGATGAATAACTGTGATTGACTTAATATTTAAATGTATATATATATGTATGTGTATACAGATATCATCTTTCGTCTAGCAATGTTTTGTTTGTTTAACTATATACAAATAAGAACGATGGTAGAAAAAAAAAAGAAAAGATATCATCTTGCGAATGTCATAAATCTATCCTATTAGGTTAATATATTTTCTATTACTTGTTACTCCAGCGTTGAAAAAACACAAACTGTCTTCGAAAAAAAAGGCAAGTAGCAGCTGGTTCGTTATATCAAAAAAAAAATAAATATACTAGATATATAGTGTCTGCTTGTAGTAGAACAATGAATGCTATCTCTCTATAATCGACGACGAAATACAAAGAAAATAGGCCTGTAGCTTAGGAGCTTTTTTTCATGACAAAAAAAGGCGTTTCGAGATTATCTAAAAAAACATATGGATATCTGCATATATTACTCTCACTTGTTATCAGAGGGTTATAGATTGTGCAATCGGATAGTTCACTATCTTGTTATAGATTATGATTGACACCAAATGTGGGTGGTTAATGATACGTTCGACATCATGAATGTTTTAAACGAACATACATCCGTTTGAATAATATAGAAAATAAAGATGACAGATACTCAACGTAATCATTTTGTTTGTTTATTTTCTATCAACGAAAGTTATATTTATTTTATGAGTCTTTTCATTGAATGACGAATGTCGCATCTTTTTTTTTTATCGAGTAATTTGTTCATTCACTCATTGTAGTAATAATATTTTAGAGTGTTTCCTTTTATACATACACTCGGCAGAGAAGTCCGATTCTTATTGAATGATCTTATGAATACAAAAGAAAATAATATTTTCTTTCTTATTATAAACTTGATAAATGATAACAAGAAGAGAAAAAAAGGAATGTAATAATAAACGACAATCCTTGAGATCATTCGTTTATAAATAAGTAATCTTATGAACATCTTTTTATTATTGTTCGTTTGTAATACATATAATTTTGTTGTTACATTTAAAAATGACAGATGTTCATAGATAATAATAATGTGCTTATCTATATCTCTTAGTATAAATATAAATATTTTCAAAAATGACTCAATACTTACTCTACTTTCGAGTTTATAATTATATCTAATGATTAGCTATTTTTAAAGAAAAAATCTTTCCCGTTGTTTAGTTGATTCTCGCTTGGCTTTTTTTTTTGTTGATGTAGATATTCACATGGGAATAAACTATTGTCACTGTTCACTAGATTTTTCAATAAAAAAGCTAATAATATGTCAATATTTATATATACAAAAGAGAATGCGTGTCATATCTAATTCAGTTTGAACAAAATCTTTAAACCAAAACCAATCATTGCTTTTACATGAGAAACAAAAAAACAAAAGAACAATTTAGAACTGTTCTATTCCCAAATGAACAACAGAATAAAGACATTACTTACAAAGAAAACTTAAGTATTTCAGTCTTTTGTTTATTATATCTGCCTATGTTTCTCAACGTATATAGAATATATATGTAATCAAATCGTAGGCTTTCATTCTAATCTCCATGGAATTAAAATATGTAACACGATATAATTGCTTTTCCTAATGTTTTTGTCACTCTTTTTATTATCACTTGTTAAAAGTACAACATTATTTTATTTAGAACATTTCTTGAATAATATTTTCATCTATTTGTATTTTGTTTCATAATTGACTTTTGATTTGTCAGTAAATTACTAATGATTGGTATAGTTGTTAATGAGTCAGAATATGATGATAAATGATCAGAGCTGTCATTTACAACACTTTTTATATCAATTATCTAAACATAAAAAAGAAACAAATCTAATCTTTTCTGTACATAATAATTTGTACCAAGTTCGATCTAAGACAATGTTTAGATATTCATTTAGATGATCAATGTTCTTTTTTTTTGTTATTAATTCATTCTGTATTTTTAATTCAATCAAATTGATTTATAATATAATTCACTAAAAGTCACACAAAACCAATTTCGACTTCGTTCTAATCCAATTTTCTTCTCGTAGTTCTAATCCTACGCATTTTGTCATTTTGGCAAGCATGAATAATCTTTTCTAAAAAATCTATCAAGTATAGAATATTAGTGTATAGTTCAAAAAGTCTTTTTTTTCAATTACAAAAGTATGTGTATACAGTTTAAAAATTTCTAATTAAATCGAACAACTATAAACATACAAGAGATTTTCTTACAGTTAATCTTCGACTGAGAAAATTGTTGTAATAATCCCTGTTGGTTTTTTTGTATGAAGATTGTATCATCATTTTATTTCTTATCCGAGTACATATCTTGTTGTGATTCAGATGTCAAAATATTTTCCCAAGACATCATTCCGGAAAGATGATTGCTGTGAAAGACAATTTTTAAATGATGTTACTTTCATTGGTAGAAATACATTATTTACAACCGACGATGTATTAGCATTATCAAGCTGAGAAGACAATGATATCGATGATAATGATGGATGAATATTCACAGGGATCTACCGCCTATGGGTTGCGGGGGTGCGCATCCTCCCACTTTTGAAAAATTATATATGAGTCTTCCAATTCTGGGGACATTTTCTTCCTCATCTTTTTCTTTGCTTGAGTATTAAAATCAAAATACCGAGATGAATTAAGGTTTATTATGGATACGTTGTCTCAAAAGTAAAATTTTTTCCGTTACTGTATAGATATCAGTAGAATCAACATCTAAATTTTGAAGATTGTGCACTATTAGTTAATTCACACACCTAAGTTAATTGCACAGCATATCTAAATGTATCAAACTATCTTGCTATAGATACTATCTATTACTATTATAATTAATTTTTCTATCCGATCAATTAAATAGGTGCTTGTTTAGTAAGATTTATTTTCTGATTGGATATTGATAAGATAAAATTATTTTAAATGAAATACACGAAAAAAAATTTAATTTACAATTAAAAAATAAAATATTTTGACATTTATAAGCGATTAAGAAGTTTTTTTTTATTGGATATAGACATAAACCAATGAATTTTGATCTATGTTTATATGTTATTTTGCAAGTTGTTAGCCTTTGAGAATGCGATTAGTCAGATGAATTCAAATAATTTATTAGAACAATATAAAGCATGTATGATCTTAAGTGGAGTGGGCGATTCATTAGGGTAAGTTAGAAAAAAAAATTCGAATGAATAAAATTCAGCAAAAAATTATTTCCAATCAGATTAATAGAAATGTATCATTGTTTTTTTTTGTTATTAGATATCGAAGTGGAATATGGCAATTTAATAGTAATGGAAAGGATATTCATCGAGAATTATATGAAAGATTTGATCAAATTGAAGATATACGTATTGAACGTAAATACTTTCTTTTCTCATTGTGTAATATAACTAATAGTTACATTTTAGTTCCTCAATGGCGTGTAAGTGATGATACTGTTCTGCATTTAGCTATTGCTCAAGGTATGTAATCATTTTATAATTGAGTAAAATATATAGGTTTTATATTATTTAGTTCTTGCTGAATATGGTGATCGAGATCCATCACCAATATTATATTCACGAGTTGCAAAAAAATTAAAAGAAATTCTTAATGATTTAAAAAATCGTCATCCAAGTATGTTCAATCGTTGATTTATATATTAATACTGAGTAAAATATTTTTGTTTTTTAAGGTTCAAGTACGGTTACTGCTATTAATCATTTATCTGAGAATAATTGGACACAAACATATTCAGCTGTGTAAATTTTATTTAAAAAAAAACTAATATTATTATAAAAATATTTTTAAATTTAGAACAAATGATTGTACAGCTGCTGTTCGATCGATGTCTATTGGTCTTCGTTATTCTCATCCATCGGAATTTGAAAAATTAATGCACGTTTCAATTGAAATATCACGTATGACACATACACATGTATGGGGATTTATGGGTGGTTTTACTTCAGCATTATTTACATCGTATGCTATACAACAAAAACCACTTCAAACATGGAGTAGATGTTTATTAGAAATTTTACCAACTGTACAAAATTATATAAAAACTCAACAACGACCAGATCTTGCGCAAAATATGAGAAGTTGGTAAGAAAATACATCTTTTATTATCTATTTTGCAAAGGTTTATAAGAGTTTATAAAAAATGATTTAGTTAAGAGATTTGAAATACTTATAAAATTATAAAATTAATTTTTTTTAGAAATAAATACCAAAATATCGTGTGGGTTATTTCATATCTTGAAATGAATTATCCTTCTCATGTTTTTCAAGCAGTTTAACGCTAATCATTTATATTGATTACTAATAGATTCAGTAAATTTCTTAAAGAATATCATCGGAGATCTTTTCTTAGTTTGTGTTTAAAGTTAATCAAAATTTTGATAAACGGTTGTGATAGTCTTTTCATACTATTATGGATTTAAATTAGAGTCTTACATGGAGTCGCCGTCGTAGTCAGGTAAAGCTCATGGTTTTGTTGTCCGATATTTTCTCTACAAATTGATGTATTTTCAAGGATCAGTTGATGTTTTGGTGGACCTCACTAGCACAGAAGAAAATCGAAGTCGCTTTCATCTCCGACTTTTTCTGTGTTTTATTTTGATTCGTAAGACGTCGACTAATCCTTGAATATATATCAGTTTGTAGAGAAAATGTCGGACAATAAAACTGTGAACTTAAATAATCTTTAATGTTAAAAATGAATCATTGACACGAGGTTTATCTGACTTCGAGAGCGACTCCTAATTTAAATACTTATGCGTAGTATCTCATAAAGCATCTTTAGTTTAAATTGACAACATCACATGTTACATGTGTATTAGAAGAATTTATTTAAGCTGGAATTATGATTATTAGTCTTTCATCTGGCTATAAATTATAGTCAATAAATGTCGATATGAGTAGAAAAATTACGTGATGAAAAGGAGCGAGTGTTGTCTACTACTTTTTAGTAGAAATACTTTAAATAGACTGTATGAACTGTTCTTTTAACTTTCACAATTATTTTTGTTAATCAACAACTATTACTTTACTAGTTTTCTAGATCCATGACTAGTTCGTATTCTTTAGAATCCATCAGAACCAAAACTGTATTCCTAGCACTTTCAAGTTATTCATATCGGGAATAACCCATTTTAGATATATTTCAAACAATCTTGACTCAACATATTCTAATGATTCATATACATGAATCGTCCTTCATTAGCTCAAATTCTATTTGTATCGATAAGTAAGAAGATAATTTAATACGATTATTAGTTTCACCCAATTATATAGAAACAAAATATCTTTGAACATGATATTAAAACTACGTAGAATTTATAATCATTTTAATTGTACTCGAATTATACGTATTGCAAAAAATTAAAAAATATCAAATTTCTTTATTAAAGATATATAATTAGACATAAGATATCATTTTATATACTTTTGTTCTTTTTCTATTATCAATTTCAATACCATATTAAATATTCATTTTTCCACTTATATTATCTTCAATAGCAATTAATTTAAAATTTATAAACTTTCTTAATCTAGGTCGTCTTTTGAAATATTCTGGAAAGAATTTTTAATTAAACAAGAAATTAATATTAAAGATATTGAACAACGTGATGAATTCTATCGACAATTTTCACATGCTGGTTGGGCAGGTGCAAGTGGAACAGATTGTATTGCCATAGCGTAGGACAAAAAAAACTAAATGAAATATCAAAGGAATTTTTTTGTTATTTATATAGTTATAATTCCCTATTAACATGCCATGGTTCATGGACGGAATTATGTAAACGAGCAGCTTTACATGGTGGTCATGGAGATGCAACAGGATGTGTAGCAGGTGCCTTATTTGGAGCTATATATGGTTTTGAAAATGTTCCAAAACAAAATTATAAAGTAAAAAAACATGAAGAGTTTTATATTTTACATAGTTTTGTTATTTTTAGAATGTTGAATATCATGATGAACTTGAAAATGTTGCAAAAAAACTATACAATTTACGTCAAATATCGAGTCAACCAAAAACAAAAACTGAAAATATAAATACTCAACGAGGAGAATGTGTACATTTTACATTTATTCCAGCAGATGTTCTTGATAATATGCCAGCATTTCGTCAATGGCGTCTATCAAAAAATCAAAAAACTAAAACAGAAACGAATGTTTTATCAAAATTAGTGTTTCAAGGTTTAAGAATAAATTAATCTAGTCATATTTATGTTTTGTAGAATTTAATGTTGTCATTTTTATTGAATATATATAAACCACAAAAAAGAATTGTAGAAGAATGAGTGAATACAGAATAAATAAAAAACAAAAAAACAAGTCAATTTTTATTTTTATTTTTATTTTTCATTTTTTTCTGTAAAATTAGATTAGTGTACAAAAACCACTTGCTTTTGTATCGGGTACTAGACTAGGATCATTTTGTATATATTTATAACGTTTTTGATCCATAGGTCTTGTTACATCTTTTTTTATATCAGAATCTGCTTTACGATATTGATCTGATGTTAAATGATCTTCCAATGCATCTTCACTTTCCCATGCTCCAATGAATGTAAATTGACAAGGATCAGCCATATTTTGAAATAATTTATGTTTTAAACATCCATCTTCTTTACGTGCTCTTTCGAGTACACTTAATAATATTGTACGTACTTTTTCTTCAGATCCAGGTTTAGCAAAAAAATCAAGAACACAATGTATTACTCGATTGGACATTTTGGTAAGTGATATAAAGACTAAAATAAAATTTTATTGTAATAAATTGAGTAACCAAGAAACGAATGTTTGATATAGATGATGATAATTGTAAAATGAGTTAAGCAAAAAACCGTAAATGTTTCCTTTTTTCCTCTTTTCTACTCTTAATTTTCATCGTCAGAAAGCGTCTCAGATAGATGATGAACACAGATAAGGAAGGTAGTGTGTTAGATATGAAGAACGAAGAAGAGAAAGAGGAGCCGGTTTCTTACATTTCCCTACCTTCAGTTTTTTCTTCCTTCTCTACATGAAAAAAACAGCTTAGTAAGTTAATGTAATAGGCCTTTTTTTTGTCGCCTCGAGCTTTTTTCTATTATGATTCTAGCAGAGTTTTGTTCTTCTCTTTTTTTTTCAAAAAGAAAACTGTTATACTGAATAGAATAAAAGTTGACGTTTCAAGTATCTCGTTAGAGAAAACACAGAATTTCTCTAAATGAATCTGATATTTAATGTATAAACTATCTTTTCTTTTCTTCTCTTTTCTTTTCTTTTCTTTTCTCTTCTTTTCATCTACTTGACAGATGTTGACAACTATAATATAAAGACTTTCATTTTTTAAATTTCTATTTTTATTAGAAAATAACTATGACAGAACTGACAATGAAATATATGAAGCGTTCATCGAGTATTTAACAAAATTTTAAATTTTTTTATTATAGATGGCAGATCTGGATACAAAACAAATTGTTTATGCTATGGCCAATCTTTGGCCAATACCTGAAAAAGCGAAAGAAGCAAAAAAGATTTTATTTGATCTGGTACCTGAAGCAAAGAAAGATGAAGCATGTCTTAAATATGAATTACTTAACAATAAGTATCATAAATGCCAAGTTTCTCTATATCAAGCCTGGTCAACTGAACAAGCACTTGACGAACATTTAAATGGAGAACTTATAAAAAAAGTGACTGAAGAACTTCGAAGTCTTTTAGAAAAACCAACGGAAATTATTCGTTATAAAAATATTGCTTAACAAAAAATCTCTTGCTTTCTTTTTTATTGTGCTATATCTTATCAAATATATATAAAATAATATTCAAAAATTTCATGTTTTTCTATTGTATTTATATGATCACCTAATACGATTAGCTAAAATGATTCTATGCTAATTAAAATTTGTACTTGAAAGTTTTTATGAGAAGCGAACCGCATGACATCCTATAAAACAAATCATAATCTAGTTAATCTTTACAAATGTTTTTTTTATTATAAAAGAAGAAATCTATATTTAAAATATTTTAATCATATCTTCGGGTTAGTGAAACAAAACAAAAACCCTATTCGTAATTATTACTATCAAAAGTCTTCAGACAATTAATTTAATCATTTACATATTTCAGATTAAATATATATATATATGCAGACAATTGTCTTATTCATTTTGTATTATGATCAAAAGTTTGATTATGTAAATATGATGTAGATAATTGATATTCATTATTATTATTTTGATTTTGTGGTATTGAAATTCCATGAAAAATATTCGGAGATAAATAAAGATGTGGATTTTGTTGCATTTCAATACCACAATTCAATGGAATAGGTATTCGTCGAAAAGAAGATTCATTTGGTAGATATGTTGAAGTAAGAAGTGAAGGATTAGATTTCATATGATAGTTTGTAAGTGTAGCTAAAGCTGATTGTTGAACAACGGATTCTCCTAGACCAAATGTAGTTGATTGAGCAAGCATATTTGTGAGTAAATAAGCTCCAATTGTAGCTATTTAATTTAAATAAAAGCTTAATTATATTAATAAACTAGAATATTTTTCTACCAGCTGTAGGATAAACTATTGTTGATGATTCATTTGATGATAGAGCATCTTTTGAGTCGTCTAAATTATGTAAAAATTGACAACGAGATCCATATTTACAATAACCCGAAAGAAAATTTCGACAAAATTCTGTTTTATATTTTGGATGTCGAGTTCGACAACGTAATTCTTCAAGACCATGAGCAAATTGACAACGAGATGAATACGAACAAAGACCATAAGTAGAAAAATTACGACATAATTCTGTTTTATATTTTACTATTAAGAAAAATATTTTTGTTTTTTTGTAAATCTTTCTTAGACTTACAATTATCAGATTCATTTAATGATTGTCTTTCACTATCGTTATTTGATTCTGTATGACTTAATATTGATGAAACTGGTTGTATAATTTCATTTGATTTATGTTCATCAATAGTATTTGCTAAACTAGTTCCTGGTTCGAGATAAAATATAGGCATACCTTCTTTAGTAGTATTAGTTAGATGATAATTCATATATAAATGAGATGAATCACCTGAACTTTGATTTTCAATTGAATTCATTTTGATTCGAATAAAATATTTAATTTTGAATGAATATAATTTTATCGATAAAATAATACGATTAATGCATATCGATAATGAACAGAAATATAGGAAATATATAGATATATAGAATTGATACAAAAAAACTTTGGAAAAGAAGTTTAATTATGGAAAGTGAAGATTTTTATTTATGAATAGGAATTGAATTTTTTTGTTTTCGTATTTTTATTTTATCAGGCGCGTTCAAAAAGATATTATACAGTAACTAGAAAACAAAAATTGTTTTAGATGACTGAAGATAATTCAACATTATTTGATCGATATGATATTCAAATATCAAATACTGAACGACGTAATTCAAGTATTGCAATACAAGATTGTTATATTGTTTATTTAATTGAATGCCGGTTTGTTTAATTTATCAATAATTTAATTATAAATATTGAATATTTTGTAGACCAAAAGCATCAGTTTCAAATAATAAAGATAGTGAATCAACATGTGTCTTTCGTCGTTATTCTGATTTTGAAACATTACGCAATTATCTTGTTGCAAAATATTCTTGGGTTATTGTACCTGTTTTACCTGAAAAAACAGTAAGACAAAGAAGAAGATTATTCATTATACTTAATATTTTTATTTTCTAAAAGATTTCGCATACATGGTCAAAATCGCATCAAGATCGAACAAGTGTAGAAGTTGTTGAACGACGACGTGTTTTACTTGAAGTAAAATTTAATTTTTCCAAAAATAAAAATAACAAAAAATATATTTTTCTTAGCGTTTTCTTCATCATCTATGTGCTCATCCAACATTATCAGCGGATACAGCTGTTCAAACATTTCTACTTCAAAATGATGGTTGGAAACAAATTGTAGATACAAGTCATGTTCTTAATAAAGTAATATTCTTAATTAGATATTGTTATCTGCGTAAAACATTCTTTTCGATTATGATGACTTATAATTTCATCTATAATTATAGACCATTGTTTTTAATCAGTATTTCTATACTACTAATGCCTTTGAACACATATGAATGCACATTCATCTATAATAAAATATTTAGCTTTGATAATAGAAAAAACAGGAAGAATCGAATCTATATGGATGATTAAATATTTATTAATGCAAGACTAAGAATGTCAGAAAATTTAAATACCATTATATATTACTTGTTAATTCATGAGAATTATATTTTTAAACAGTCAACTTTCATAACTAATATTATTGCGTGTATGAATAATAATAGATAAAAAAAAGGTCGTACTTTCTATTGTAAATCTAGTTTTGTTGTAATGATAATTTTCTCTTTGAATTAGGATAGAAAAATGATACATATTGCAGATAGACATGACCCAAGCCAAAACTGTTTGAGTTTGTGCTTTTTTAATCGGTAGAAGATACTATTTTGGATACATTGATGGCAATTAAAAGGAGACCCAAACTCAAACTCAAACTCTCAAATGGTTTGGGTTTGGCTCATGTCTAATCAATACCCTGTATGTGTGACTATTTGTTGTACGGGAAACATGAGCAGCTACATTCTCATCAAGCATATAGAAAAACAAATATTATCTAAATTTAGATTGTGAGAATAATATACTAGAATCTTTGAAGTCAAATTATTTCTTCCCTTGATAAATATTTAATTTTTATTTCTAGTCGGAATCATTAATTCCATCATTTAAACTTAATTTAATGCAACATGAAAGAACAAAGGATAAGTATGTTAATAGAAATAATTTTATCCTTTTTAATATTTTATATATTTAGACGATTTTCTGATGCATATCAATATGCAATAGATTTAAATACTGTTTTATATAATGTTCTTCGAGCACGTGCTGTAAGTTAGATAACTGATTTTTCTCTTAATTAATTGAATTATTCTTAAAATTTAGAAACTTGCTGATCGAATATTTATATTCTATCAAGCTCATAATCAACTCGGTCGATTATTTAGTGAATGGAGTACAACAGAAGATAAACTTGGTGATTCATTACAACGAGCCGGACATTTTCTTGATAGGTACAATAAAAATCTCATAATTTTTCTCATATTTTTTTCTATTCAATAGTTTTTCTGGTCAAATCGAAGAATATCTACATGAAGAAGATGCTTTAATGGATTTTCTTAAACATCAAGCATCCTATTGTGATGTTATTAAGTAATAAAACTATTCTAAATTGATTTATTATAAAATTTGTTTGTTAAGGTCTGTTGTTGAAAAACATGAACAATTAGTTGATGATAATTCTAAACAGGAAACATCACTTGGTACTAAACGTACTCAAAGAGATGCTTATGTAAATTGAAATTTGATTTATTTATCTCTTATGTATATATGCATTTTTAGGCAAATGGTAAAATGAATTTTTCAGTTAATTCTCTTAAATTAAAATTATTTGGTGAAAATGAAGAAACACGTTATGCCAAAATTGAAGGCATGGATTCAGATATCAATGATGCTGTTTTACATTGTCAAAATGCTGATATTCGTGTGAAGTAAAATAAATTAAAAGGTGAAATTCGAATTTATTTATTTTTTTCTTTAGAGAATTTAATAAAAATGCAATAATTGAACTTGATTTTTATAAAACAATGAAAGAAGAACAAATGCGTGAAATTCTTCGTTCATATTGTCTTCTTCAAGCTCGAATAGCTAAAGCAGTTTGTTTTTATATGAAAATATTATTTTTTGTTTTGAATAATTTTCATTTCTTTTTAAGGCTTTAAAAAGTTGGACAAATATTCGCGATAGTTTTTCAACTGAACAAGCGCCTTTATAATTCATCGAATCAAATTCTTACTAATGTACATTGATTATTTCTTTATACATTCCATCTTTATTATATTCCACTGCATGTATTTTTTTTAATTTAATTAAATGTTATCACTTTCTTGTAGTTAATAAAAACAAAAGATATATATATACATTCTAGAAATGATAATCTTATTTCTTTCTTTTAGATTATATGAAATCGATTGTTTTTTCTAGTAAAACATACGGTCTATTTTGTAAGTTGAATTGATTTGATCATAGTAAAGAATTCGGAATGATATATCAGTTAGTTAAATCTTATGTAAAACCGTGAAAATTCAATAGCAGACCTGAGCAAAATACTCGAAGTGATCGTACTCATTCTCGAAGATTTAGCACTGGTACTCGTAGTAGTACTCGATAATATAAATTTTGAATTTTATGTCATTAAGTTTATAAAAACATTGGTATGTTTTCGTGTACTTTGGAAATATGTACATATTATGTTATGAAACTAAAAATCTAGTTCTCCTATTAGCTATTTCAGAAGGTCATAACTACCTCTGACACAATCTAATAGTACTCGTACTGGTACTCGAAGGGTCGGTACTCATACTCGTACTTATATTCGAAGGGTCAGTACTTGTGCTGGTACTCGTACTCGAGAAAGTCCGTACTTGCCCAGCAGTGTTCGATAATGTTGAAGTTGAATGCTTGCAGTTACTCTATTAACTGAATTCTGTCGCTTGATATAAGATCTAGTTAGATTTATTCATTTAGTAGAGAATTAGCGAAGTAGATGGGAGAAGTTATTTTGTCTCAACTTCAAATACCTACTTTTCGCAACGAATGCCATTAGTAAAGTTAAACTGTAGATCTTGAAGCAAGTGGTTCAATAAAGCTTACATGCCTGAAGATTTTCTCACATTGTGAAGCCGTTCAATTAGTTCATTTTAATCTACGATGGAAAAAAGCTCAGGTATAGAGGACGGGAAATTACAATGGACATTCGCCAACTGTAATAACATAAGATTAGTATAGAATACATTCAAAGAACTAACCTAATATTATTAGAACAAGCATATCGTAGTTTAAACTCCTCAATATAGTTCCTAGGAGCTATTTTTATACATGTGTAGTTACATAATGATACTGGCAAAATTCGAGAATCCGATATTTTCATAAGTCTGAAATGAAGAAAAATAATCTTAATTAATTACAGTTCCATTTTGTTCATAATAAAATAATAACTAGTCTTAATTTTTCAATTATATGTTTAATTTTAGTTTTCATGTCTCGTAATTTTTCTCAAACTCGTTCGGTACAGAATAATGCAAGATCAGGTTTAAAAGATTTATCAAATAAATTCTCAAAAGTTCAAATTGCTACTAAAACGTAAGAATTTTCTTAACAAATTTTCTACATATTTTTGAGATTTTTGTTTTTAGTACTAATCAACAAGCCTCAGCTAAACCTTCTCCACTTAATAATCTGATTGAATCCATTAAAGCTGGCAAATATAAACGAATAGTTATTCTTGCTGGTGCAGGTATTTCAACACCAAGTGGTATACCTGATTTTCGGTAATCTTTCTAGAATATTCAATCAATAAATTTTTATTATATTTAGTACACCTGGTACTGGTTTATATGATAATCTTCAACGTTATAATATTCCATATCCTGAAGCAATATTTGAATTAGATTATTTCTATCGGAATCCAAAGCCATTTTTTCATTTAGCAAAAGAACTTTATCCTGGCAGATATCTTCCAAATATAATTCATTATTTTATTCGTTATTTACATGATCAAAATATTCTTCTTCGTGTTTATACACAAAATATCGATGGACTTGAACGAAGTAAATTAATAAAAATCAAAAAAATATTTCAAAAACAAAACAAAATATTTAGTTTTTTAATTTTGTATTTTTCTAGTGGCTGGAATTCCAGCAGATAAAATTGTTGAAGCACATGGAACATTTCTAACTGCAACATGTCAACGATGTAATCAAAAATATGTCTGTGAAGATATTCGACAACAAATATATGATGATCAAATACCAAAATGTACAAAAAGATCGCGATGTACTGGTGTTATTAAACCGGATATTGTTTTTTTTGGTGAAGATCTTCCAAATCGATTTGATATGTATTTACGTGATTTACCTGCATGTGATTGTTGTATTGTTATGGGTACATCATTAGCTGTTGCACCATTTTCTGATATTGTTAATTCAGTATCACGTTCAACAGTACGTCTTTTAATAAATCGTCAAATTGTTGGAGCATTTTTATCTCCAAGACAACATGATATAACAATGATTGGAGATTTAGAAATGAATGTGAAAGAATTTTTAACAAAATTAGATGTTATTGATAATGTAATGGAATTAATGAAAAAAGAGAATGCAGAAAATGAAAAAAAGAAAATAGTACCAAATAAAAATATGTCGACAAATACAGTAGCAAATGATCGATTGAAAGCTGCAGAAAAGTTTATAGAACAGAAAAGAAGTTTTTCAACTTTAAATCATCGTCCACAAGAATCACCATTAGAATTTCAATCGAATACTATATTTAATGACACAACTAAATCTATGATTGAAAAACATAATGATGCCTTATTATTAAATCGAAGACGAATAAAACCAGTATTGCCTGCTATATCGTCAAGAAAACCACCGCCCAGACCACCATCACCGTCATCGTCATCTTCAGATTCAATGGATAGTTCATTATCTGAAGATGCACTAAAACCTTTTGTTGTTAAAAGATAATGACATATTTAAATTCTTTCAGTGAATTAAACTAATAATAGAATAAAAATATATCTATTATTGAATGCAACTTCGATAATGATTTTGTTTTTTGTGAAGATTTTATTTTTTTTTATGAAAAAAATAAATGAATATACGATAAAAAAATACTCCTAGATCTCGAAATTGAGGTAATCGAAAATCATACTGATAGAATGCACAACAGAGATGAACGGGTCATAGTGCTATCGTCCCGTCCAAAATAAGTCTTCAGACACCATTAATCCAAGAGCTTTCGAGCTTCGATTTATTGATTCTTGAAAATGGCTAGACATGACCCAAATCCAAACTCGAATTCAAACCGTTTGGGAGTGTGAGCCTGGGTTTGGGTTTGGGTCTTCTTTTAATTGCCATCAATGTATCCAAAATAGTATCTTCTACAGATTAAAAAAGCACAAACCCAAACTCACCAAACTCAAACAGTTTAGGTTTGGGTCATATCTAAAAATAACATGTCGTTTATTCCTCTCAACCATATATTCGTAGTAGTTGTTGTGATAGATTTCATCCTGATCACTTACTCTTGATATATTCTTTGATAATAAAAAATTGATCTCACTAATTATTACCTCTAATGAAATGATGCAGTGAGGATTGAGTATACTTGACAAACTTTAATTGCGTATCTTTCGCTTTGAAGTACATAATAACGCTATTTTACATATTGCGCAAAAACCCATACTGAAAGCGGATTGAATACAGTCATTAAAATATCTTTCTCCTTGATAAGATCTTATATTTTTGACTCAAAATATTTATGCATTATTATAGAATTCACTAAATGATGAATAATGGTCTGATAGATATCAAGAAAGTTTAACGTATATTGTTGCGTTTAATATCGTTAATAATAAATGCCGCTTATAGGACAAATTCCCTTTGATAGCTTGTATTTTGAGAATAATTATCATTCACTATTGCAATAGCAGATTCGACCATCTCTAAATTATTGAACGCTAAAAGTACTAATAAAATTCTATCAATAATTAAGAAGATCAATTCAATATATAGTGTTAAATTTACAATGATATCTCAAGAGTGAGTGATAAGGATGAACCCTACTATGAAATGTCATTTTCGTTAAAGGTTAGAACGAAGTTCCAGAATTTTTGTATCATCTTATATATCCCATCATATGAAAAGACATCATTCAAATACTTAAAGATAATTTCGAAATAAGAAAAACCATAAACATAGTTTTTATTCAATTGAATAAATATTCAAGATTGCCCACAGATGGAGAAAACAATCTTTTTTTTCATCTAGACTTTCTGTTGTTGACGTATGCAAATTATATCATTATATATAAAGAAAATATATGATTCTATTTTAATACTTCTACTACACCGGTACGAAATATTCATTTTATTAACTAAAATAAATCTTGCTAGGATACATAAATAGATTAATCAAAAAAAAAATTTGAATTTATTAACTATGAGATTATTCTTGAGTTTCACGTTCTCGGCGTTTGTATTCTCGTGTACCTTCAATCGTAAGAACTAAACTTTTTGGTGCATCCATAGGTGGCATGATAACTTCAAGAAAATGTATTTTATCTGTTTCTTTAACTACTTGTTGCATTGCTTTTTCGAATTCTTCACGAGTTTTAACTTGATCAGCAAAGCCTGTTATTGCTTGTTCACGATTTTGTTTTAATCCATTACCAAAATATTCAAAACTCTTATGATAACGCCACATTTGAATATTATTATAAGCACGATCAGGTCCATGAATAAGTTTTTCAATTGTATAACCATCATTATTTAATAATAAAACAACTAAATTGGTTTTAAAACGTAACATAGATGAAACTTCTTGACAAACAAGCTAAGAATAATAGAAAGAATAAAATTTATTATTATATTTTCTTTGAATAATTTTACTTGAAAAGAACCATCTCCAACTAAAATAAAAACTCGACGATTATCATTTTTTCCAGCTAATGAAGCACCTAAAGCTGCACCAACAGAATATCCAATTGAACCCCATAAAATTTGAGTTAAAAATGTTACACCTTTTGGTGCACGCATATTAAATACACCTAAAAATTATTATTATTCTATCTTAAATATATTTATTAATTAATTGAATCTACCAAATTCAGATGTACCCGTCTCTGCAACAACAATAGAATTTTCTGGAATAAAATCTGGTAATTTATTCCAAAAATATTCATGTATAATTTCATCAGATTTTTCATTTAATACTGGTGGTGGGATTTCAACAGGTTTTGCATTATTTTGACGAATAAGTTCAGCGGGCCATTGTTCCGTTAAATCAGGTAATAATTGACGCATATCAATTTTATCATAAATAGCATAGAAAACTTTCGTATGATATGTATGAAATTCTAAATATATAAGAATTAATAAATTATATTAAGAACTCATAATAATAATTTACCAATTGTTTTCTTTTGAGATAAACGATAAGTAAAACCACCAGTATTAAAATCACTATTCATTGAACCAATCGATAGTATAAGGTCTGCATTATAAACTTCTTTTTGTACTGGTTCAGTTGAACAATTTCCTGCAAAAACACCACGAAATTGCGGATGATCTTCATCAATACCGCCTTTAGCCATGGGTGTAACATAAACAGGTAATTGAGTTCGTTCAAGAAATGTGAAAACTTTTTTCATCATTTCATGTCGAATTGCACAACTATAGACCAAAAACGATAGAATATTTAAAAAATACAAAATTATCATTCTTACGCGTCGACAATAACAATAATATTTTGAGCTTTTTTAGCAGCATCAATAATAGCTTCGATAGCGGCTTCATGATCATCTTTTGGATTACGTGGAATTGATAAATTTAATGGTTTTATGTCAGATGGATCAATATTAAGTTCAAAATCGCTAAGATCTACTGCTAATCCAATATAAACTGGTCGACCTTTGAGTAAACTAGAAATTAATTCAAAAACAAACGATTGATTTTAAATTTTGATAACAAAGAAATAAAAAATTCTTACCATTGAGTGAGAACACGATCGATTTCTTCTGCAGCATTTGTTTTTGTTAAATTTGCTTGAGCAATCTTTATTAAAAATATAAATTTGGATATAAATCAAACTAATACTTACAGTCACTTCTTTATACATATTTGCAAATGCTCGGAAATCCCCATTACCAAGTGTATGATGAAGAATAGCTCCACTAGCTTGAGAAGCTGTTGGTGGTGTTCCAACAATATGAACTACTGGAACCATTTCAGCATATGAACCAGCAATACCTAATAGGGAAGAGAACAGAAATCTATTAGAAATAAAACTTCAATTAAATCAAATCTTACCATTGATAGCTGATAATTCTCCAACACCGAATGTAGTTACAAGAGCCTATTAAATAATATTAAAGAATATATATATATACTTTATAAATTAGTTCATACTCCTATGCCTCGAATACGTGCATAACCATCCGCTGCATACGATGCATTTAATTCATTGCAGTTATTACCCCATTGTATACTACCAAAATCTAATTAAAAAGTATGACTAATAAAAAGAAGTTGTCATGATAATACTCTACCTTCGATTTGATCAAGAAATGGCTAACAAAGATGAAAATTAAGAATATTTGATAATGAATATGATTTAAAAAAAGTATCTTACTAGATTATAATCACCAGGTACTCCAAAGATAATATCAATTCCAAGATCTCTTAAACGTCGAAGTAAATAGTTACCGATAGTGATTTTCTTAGATGACATGTTGTAGAGATTCTGATAGTTTAAAAATGCTATGTTGTACGCAGAATACAACAAGAATATATATATCCATGTTTTCGGGATCAATGTACCGAAGTATTCTTTTTCTCTCTTTCTCTCTCGATGTTACGAGTACCCAGAAAGAAAAGCGGGCGCAATATATTCCTTACATTGACAGGCCTTAAAAAATCGGAAAGAAAGAAAAAACAGCAGTGTAAATAGTTCGACTTCGAACTGCAAAAAAGAAGAGAAACGAAAGATCTATATTTAGAGTGAGAAAATAAACAAAACTCATATTTAAATATCACCGACAACGTCATGCTAACTTTTAATTTCTTAAACACTTAAATTATTTATCGTTTGTCTGAACTATTTATAGACATTGATCATATTTAACTAAGAAAAAAACACGTATGTTGTAATCGAGTAATGGATCCATTATTTTTGTTTTGTAAAAATTTACATCAATCAAAAGTAGTGCAAGAATAATAGAATTCATAGAAATGTTGTACATTATTTCAAGAATTATTCAAACTATTATAAATAATTATCAGTGTCAAACTACAGTTATGCCAGTATATAAACTATAATCTAACTGCATGCTGTGTTAATTCAACACGATTGACATTGTTTATAGCTGGATAACAATAGATTGTTAGAAAAGAAAAATGGCGAAAAGAGAAAAACAAGATAAGGAATTTTCTTCAACTATTGTCATCTATATTTTCCATCATTATTAATTTCGGATGTAAATTCTATGCATTAGAATGGTAACTACAAGGAACATCTCATCAACACGTTCATCATTATCTTAGAATTGACTAATATGAAGATATATGATGCTTCAACAAACGAGAATATTTTTTTTTGCATTAAAACAATGTTTTACTTCTCTTTGATTTGAAATTTTAATAACTTCCTATTTTAAGTGTACCGGAATTTGCATTTATATACTTCTAATGGATAAGAGTAATTTTTTTATTATTATCATTAATATATAAAAATAATTTTTATATAAATAAAAAACCATATTGCATTAATTACATTTTGCACAAGTAGATTTTTGTTTTTTAATATTTAAATCTGACGGTACATTAAATGTTCCTGTTAAACGACGAGTTTGTCGATTATTATAAAAGATTCCCACGCCCATTTGATCATCGGGTGTTTGTCCTAAGAAAAAATAATTATCATTATTACTCTATAATTTCATAGCAACAATCGAAATATTACACATTTTCATAAGAAATTGTATATAATCATAAACTGAATAGAATACTTGGTTATGAACTACTATTCCTCGAGAAAAAAAAACTTGATTTATTATGATATAAAATGTCAAAATTTTATAACTAATAGCACATAGGAGATATAAACTACGAAGTTTAAGAAATCAATAATCAAATGTAGACTGATAAAAATATTAATTTTTGTTTCGAGTTTATAGTATGTTAAAAAAATGTTTTCTATGAGATTGAAATCGATTTATATATATATAAATAAAATGTCATCAATGCGTATGAACTTAATAAGCAAACATACACACATAAATAAAGGCAAAACAACATTTAGAGAAGAAAAAAAAAACGAAGCGTTAGTATCAATATAGCAGCACAAATAAATAAAATGTCATTATTTGTAATACGAAAGGAATGTACTATATAGATATCAGATTATACATAAAAAATGATGTTTTTAGTTTTTTCAATAGAGAAATATTCGTTATATTAGAAATTGAAAAATATATCTCAGATCTCGAAGAATGATATAATCACAATATTAACAAGATGTACAACTATTTGATGATTTTTGTATTCTATCATTAGCTGAATTATTATTTTGATTAAGATCAAATTGATTAGCAGCAAGTGATCGATTAAATTGAATGCCAGAATACATTCGATATGGATCAATACTACCTGAAAATAAAAATTAAAAGTTTATAAGATTGAAAATAATGGAAATTTAATGACCTGAATCAATTTTGCTTAAAATTACACGTGCACATTTAAGAAAACATTCGGTTACGTTTTCATTTGTCATTGCCGATGTTTCGAGAAACATTAAATCTTTAATAAAATCAATTATACATTGTTTTATATAAATAAAACAAAAATTTACCATTTTCTTCTGCAAATCGACTAGCTTCAAGAAAGGTAACCTGTCTTTGATCTTCTAAATCTTTTTTATTTCCACATAAAATAATTACAATATTTGGACTGGCTAATGAACGAGCATCAGATAACCAATTTGCAACAGCATTATAACTTTCTCGACTAATAGAAATAAATTAAAAGAAAAAACTTTATCAAAGAAATCTATTTATTTTACTTTGCAATGTCATACACTAATAAAGCACCAGATGCACCACGATAATAACTACGTGTAACTGAACGAAATCTTTCTTGGCCAGCTGTCTATATGTAGAACAAAAAGAATAGAAAATAGAAACTTATGTTGGTATAAACATACATCCCATATTTGTAATTTAACATTTTTTTGATTAATATTTATAACTTTAGAGCCAAATTCGGCACCGATTGTATGTGTTATATCGGTTTTAACTGAAATAGAATTTTTCGAAATAATTAATTGATTTTTATTCAAAGAAATAGGTTACATTTATTTTCAAGAAATTGATGTAATATACAGGATTTTCCTGTAGATGCACTACCGATTATAAGAAATTTAAATAGATATTCTGAATAAAATTAAAATAAAAAAAATATAATTAATGGTTAATATAATTAATCATGTACCGTATGTTTCAGTAGGCTGAGCCATGAATCGTTATTGATGTCAAGTAAAAATATAAATGACGTAGGAAAATAATAAATACTGTGCATTGACGTTTTTTCTTATCGGTTAAAAAAAGAGCCAAATGAAAAAAAACGACTAGGGGCAACTAGCGACACTTCTTTGTATGTTGAAATGAAGTGAGGATTGTCAAGGAGAATTGAAGAAATAACCTTTTGATGAATATACCTGTAAGATTGTGGTTTAGTGGCAACCTGTTATATAAATATATTTGAAGAAGCAAAAGAAAATGAAGTAGTAAATAGGTTAAGTTACAAAATTTACTTTTTTAGATGTCGACATTAACGGTACAAAAATGTTCTGTTTGTTCAGCACCAGCATTAAATTCACAAACATGGAAAACAACAAAAACAAGTTTAAATCGATCAACTAGTGCTAAACGAAACACTTCTAAACAAGATTTAAAGTAAAGAAACATAATATCTTTTTTTTTAATTTTATTCATACATCTATTATGAATGCAAATATATGCGTAATCGTAATGTTTCAACTATTAACTTTTGATGATTTTATTGATACAAATATTGATTTATATATAACAATAGTAATAGAATGATAAGCATCACAAAAGAAAGAACTGCGTGTCAATTTAAATATAAGATAGAAATCTATAGGATTTCGAGAGTTTTCAATAGATTACAGTGACTTCGAAATGTGTTGAAGTGTTCGACAAATAATCTAACGTGTTTATTCATTGTTACAACTTCAACTTTTAAATTATTAAGTGTGGAGTCTATCTACACATTCATTTAATTTGATCATATGCTTAGTATATATCCTTATGATTGCTAAGTAGAGATGTGCAAGATGATAAACAATAGCTTTATCCAAAATTGCGAATCCTTTTCTATACTAAAAAATATGTATTCAAGATTCTCTCGGATTCAATATAGAAAAAGTCACTTTAAGATCAAGGCCACAATGAAAACTTAAAAATTTCAAAAGCGAAAACTAGCATAGATCTTTTGTATATTGTATAATAACATTGTATACGATTTGAAACTGATCAATATTCAACAAACTATTCCCACTAGTCTTATTGACAAAAGTATTTGTATACCCAATCAGACTGAACTTGCGTGACTAAAACCACTCATTCTTGACATTGAATTATATCTAACTTTTTCTATGAGGTCATATTAAAGTGAACACTCGTAAAACTTCAGTACTCAATAAAAGTGCTTTAAAAACCTACTGTGACTTACACTGAATATTATTTAATCATCTAAACATATATTTTCTAGTCAATCACTTACTACACAAAATAAATTATCAAAATCCGTAGTGCAAGGTCTCGAAGATGAATACATTAAACAATTACAAGAACAAGTCTACTATTTGGAAACCGAATGTCGATATCTATATCCTTTTCTATTTTGATTTTCTTTTTTTCATTCAAATAATAGTAGATTTTCTTCTTTTTTTTAAACATAAAATAAGTTTTTTCCTTAACTATTCGTATACGCGTGACCAGTTAAATAAAACTTCAACATTAGCTCATCGTTCACATCAAGCTGAACATGAACGTTCTGATTTACAACGAAGTCTTGTACAAACAACATCTCAATTCGAACAAATATCAAGTGAAAATCATGGTCTAACATTAGCATTGGATGAACTTCGTCGTAAGACTTTTTTTTTCAAATTATCATTAACATTTTTTATTACACAGGAAAATTTGATATTGACAAACAAAATTTACTCACTGAATTGGATAATTTACGGCGAGCAAAAGATGCACTTGAACAAGAAAAACGTTTACATGATCAAGAACTACGACAACTTCGTGATCGAACACGAGTATCGTCTGATGAATTAAAAAATGCTCATGATAAAGTTCGAATTTTAGAACAACAGGTTTTATTTTTAATATAAAAACGACAACATTTTTCTCTATTGATAAATTTTTTTCTTTCAGTTCGAACAACAATTAAATCAGAATAAAATTTTAACTGATGAACTTCATCATAGTAAATTAGAAACAAGTAATTTACAACGAAGTCTTAACGATCATCATATAGTTGGTCGGGATAGAGATCGTTTACAAGGAATCGTTGCTGAATTAGAAGTTCGTATTCTTATAAATACTCTTTTTTTCAACAAAAATCAATCATTACTTTTTTCATATTAGAAAGATATTAAAATACTTCGACAAGATGCAAAAGCACAAGATACTCGATATAATGAGACTCAATTTCTTCGTAGTAAAGTAATTAAATATTTTTACTTTTAATCTATTATTATTTATTTTGACTTTTTCTTTTTTGTTTAGTTAGCTGATGAAAAAGTTGCTTTATTAAAAGAAGTAAAACGATTAGAAGCATTAGGCAAAGAATTTGAACGAGAATTAGAAGAAGTAAAAACAAAATATTTTGTTTTCTTTTGCTAGAGGTAAAAAGAATTCTTTTATTTTATAGCTTCGTCTTGCATTACGTGAACGTACAGATGTATTACAATTAAAAGAACAAGAACTTGCTGGTTTACGAAAGAAAGAACATACATTTCGAAGTACAGTTGACAATCTTCAAATACAATTAGATACAGAATTAGTTCGAAATAAAGATCTTGATGGACAAGTAAAATAAAATATTATTTTTGTAAGATTTCCTTTTCCTTTTCTTCTCTAGCTTAAACAATTACAAAGACAACTAAATATTGAAACTCAAAATGCATTGACTGCAAAACGTGAATCAAATGAATATCATATACGTAATACTCGTTTACAAGATGAAATTAATCTTCTCCTTCATGATAAAGATCAATTAACAATTCGTATTAGTACATTACAACAACAGGTATAAAAATTTAATTTTTAATAAAATAATTTAATTTATGTTTTAACTTTTAGTTGGCTAATGAAGAAAACTTAGCAAGTAAATTACGAATTGAAATTGAAGAACTTGAACGTCGTGTTCAAGAAATTGATCGTCTTAAATCACTTGAAGATTTAATTCAATCACAACGTTGGGATGATATGTCACAAATGGCTCAAACAATGCAAACAGTTAGTCGAACAATGGCTCGTGCTACAAGTCCAACACATATACGCAAAAAACGTGTAGATTTACCTTAAATTTTGGAATATTTATTCTCAGAGAGAGACATAATTTGTTTTTTCTTTTTATATCTTAATAATTTATATTCATGTTTATGAAAACTAGTTTTAGTTTACCTTCCATTTTCATATATTGGTTTAGTTTTCAAATTTGGTTTGAAAACATTAGTTAAAATAACGAATGATACTTTTGGAATTTTATTTGCGTGTGTGTATTGATTATAAATGTACTAAACCAAATTTTTTACTTTTAATAACTTGTGTTTTTTTTCTTCATTAATTGTAGTGGAAGATTTATTGTATAAAGAACCTAGGAATCATTTCTAACCTTGATTAAAATAAGATTATCATACCTCGCGATGGGCAAAATCAGACTTTTTTGGACTCGGATCCGGATCGTTAAGAGTTTTTTTACTTTTAGTATCATATCGTAATCGAAAAATTTAATTTTTTTACATTGGAAACCGGAGTGGAACTGGTTAGGGGTAGGACAGTTCCATATTAGTTCCGTTCTTGGGAACTGTTTAATTGTTCTTTTGAAAGGAACTGAACTGTTGGTTCAGTTCGGTGCCATTCAAAAGAACTGAACTGGTAGTTCTTTTGACCAGTTCATCTGAACTTGGAACTGCGAACTGCCCTACCCCTAGAACTGCCAAGAAGTTTCTTTAGAATCGCATCGGAATCATGAAAATCAATTTTAAAGATCAGCATCGAAATCACCTATGTTAAAATTCTCTGAATTTTGTATGATATGAGTGCTCCTCCTTCTTTTCGTTTACATGAAAAACATTTAATTGTTATTATTAATTAATAGGTCCTTGTTTTTTTTAATTACTTTTGTTATGCTTTGGAATCATTCAAATCCGGAACAATTAATTTAAGATTTTATTTTTTAAAACAATATAATCAGAAACGGTAACGATACCAAAATTATTGTATCTTGAGATCGGACTCGTATAGTTTAAATTCTGTAAGCATCAGGGTCGAATTCAGACTTGCCGATTCTGATGTGATATCGCCCATGCCTAATCATACGACTATGCAAACTGTGATAGACATCGATACAAATAAAGAAAAGTTTCCTTGGAATAGGAATTGAAGAAACGAGCTCTATATTGACTTAAAAAACATTAATTTTCCATAAATATAAGATTCATGTTAAACTAAAACATTTTTTTAGATCGAGATAAGTCCGTATAATACCTTTTTAATTATCGTAATTTTCATTCATTCTTTAAACATTTCTCTAAGAATGAAAATTATCAATATACTCATAGGATTATCCTTAAAAAGCCAATACATGTAGTTGCTTGTTGAATAATCATTGAAAATATTAAATAGAACATCAGTAATAAATGCTTATAAATTTGATTGCTTGTACAACGATGATATTCAACGTATTGTTTACTGAATTGTATCCTTTCAAAAACCGGAGAAGTGATTTTACTAAAACTTCAAACAAATATCCGGAAGCATATTTTTCACAAATCGTATTTTTGATCTAGATATTAATGAATAAGTTTTATTTAGTAGAAATACACTACAGAAAAAGATAGATGATTATGTTGAGTACAAAATATTGAGCGACACTTTAACTTTGTATATGTATTAGAGAATGATTTTGTATTCATATGTTATTTACAGATATATATTTAAAATACATATTTCTTTATATCTATTATTATATTGCAGTGTGCGTGTTAGTAAAAGAAAACGAGAATCATCATTTGTGCCTTTCTTTCATCTACATTTAGTATAACAAATAATCATGAATAAACCATTTGGTGTCGACATGTGTGTGTGTATCGAATAGCAATAGTGTGTGTTTCTTATCCATCTCAATAGAACAACAACAAAAAGAAAAAGATTGTTGCATGTCACTTGTCGTCTTCATCGCCTGTTGTTCTTTAGTCTAACTCTTTTTCTTTCTTTTTCTTTATCCCATGAGAACATTCATCAGCAATCGAACTGTCATGGTAATCCGCGTTCATTTTACTCTCTCAAGAGACTCAAGTTTTACATGACATGCGCACCAATAATACAACTTATACTCAGTTCAATCAGTCAGTTGAATAGAGATAATAAAGAGAGAGGAGAAGATGTATGAGACGTCTCCTTCATCAAATGATGATAATAAAGTAAAAAAAAAAGAAAAGAAAGACAAATTGAAATAAGTGTCTAGAATTATTATAATTAATAGGTTGTTTATTTACGAATCATCATTTTAATATATTTAGTTTATATTAAAAAAAAAAGAAAAAGGAAAATTTATAATGGATGAAGATGAAAAAGAGCGGGTGTGTACTTTTATATCTACTCTGTTGACGGAAACGATCAATTTCCTTTTCTATCACATTCATCTTATGCACTTCATTTCGTTCTCAAATAAGTACAAAGTACGCAAGTTCATTCAAATCGGAAACGTTTGTCAAATGTGATTTGCTCATTCTCACACAAAACATACACACACATACATATCTTTAGTCTAATTCTATGATAATCAAGGTGTGCATGTGCATTTTACGGATGTTCATGGCATGATTCGGTGTTAGTATGTCAAATTAGATAGTGGCATTCTCATTTCCTTTTTTTATTTCAGTATTGAAAGATAAAGTCTAATGACGATGAAAAAAAACATCGAACGTATGTATATACGAAAGTTAAAATCTTAACAAGGTGGTTTCCTACTGTGTTACGAATCACATTACTCTTTAGAGAAAAAAAATGTTGACTTCTATTTGACACTATATATAAGATATTCAATTGTATGTGTCAATTGAAAACAGTTCATTTTTCTATGACAAAA
>CAJNOI010000013.1:141421-213626 GCA_905250115.1 Adineta steineri | reverse complement strand
ATGACATTTATTTAACTTAGTTTAAGAAGGATACTGACCTGATTTTGTACAATCAATCGATTTGAAGCATCAAGTACTGATCCAACAAGTAAATTACTATTGGGAGATAATTGAAGTTCAATGATTTGTGGTTTACTAATGATTCGATGTGATCTTACTAAATGATGATTCGTTGAATAGAGCAACGTAAGAGAAAATATGATTGTAAAGCTAAATAAAAATAAAATGAGATTTAAAATTTAGTTAATTGTTTGGTTACGCAGGTTATTTATTTTTTTTTGTTCACGAAAATGTATTTTTCCTACATAATCAATAGTGAAGGAATGAAATTAACTCATATTATTAATGTACACATAGATCTTCCGTTATATTATAAAATAAAACGTTCAAAGCAAAATGCTGTTGATAAATAATCATTTTAAAAAATGTTTAAATTTCAAGTAGATTACAGATGATCGTGTCAGGATTAAATATATTTTCTTACTCACCGAATCATATGTGAAACAAGATCCATTTGATACAAGTATACTGATCAATATTATACGTATTTATGTACTGACAGTTATTTTTTCTTTTCATATTTGTCCATTTGTTGTTTGTGCCTAATCCCAATCGCTGATTTTTCACGTTTGTATGTTCTTAGTGTTTTCTACCTTAACTAAATGCAGTCAGGTATGAAGCTCTGATTTTTTTGTTATTGAAGGTAATAATAAACTGATATAAACGTTGATTGGCCTATTGGGATTATTATGAAATAAAATTATAGATATATACGAAATAAATACTGATTGTATTATATTTGTTTATCATACAGTTTGTTGTTATTATTTAAATAACAAAATAAAAATTCATTGTTAGAAATACGACTCGTTTTTATATAATTAACTATAGAATATTGTTTTACGTTAGAAAAAATATTTATTCTAGAGAATACCATATATGAAATTTATAGGTACCTTATAATCATTTGAAAATTGGAAAATTTAGCTGATATTGCAAAAGTTTGTTATATTATTACATATTATGTTTATAGTGTATTAGGATAATCGATAATCAATGAAAGAATTATGAAAATATCAAATGCTTATAATATTCATAGAAATGAGTCAGATTATTTTTTAACGATATATCGAATTTGATTTTAGAGATACATCCGTGATTTCACTTAACCTATAACATATATTTTTCCACTTTGTGTGAATAGATTATGGAAAATTTATTGTTTATTTAAGTAAATGATAGCTTTGACGCATTCGTAGAATAAGAAATCTTTAAACTGGTTTTGATTGAATCGATCGGTATGTCTTTTATTGTTTTTTACTACGTAGTTATCGTATTTGAATACTTTAGATCTCTACTTGATACTAGAAAAACTATTAGATTGCTATGAAATGACTAGGAGAATGATCCATTGCATTATTTCCTGTAGGTAAAATTGAGAAATGATCGAATTTTGAAGATAGTATTTGAATGAATTCTTACTGATTCAATTTTCTATTTTCTTGAGGAAATTAGTGGGAGTTACTAGAAAAATCTATAGATATCCTTTTTGAAGATGCGACAAGTTTCTGATGAGATCTATGGATTCGGACCTATTTGTATGTCTAGATTTTCAGAAGACGACCAATTATGTGCACTTGTAGCGTTTCAATTATTAAACAATCAACTGATCTCAATTTTTCGTAAGTTTTTCATTTCAATGACTTGAATCATACTAAAGATGAATTTCATGTTCATATTAGAAAGAGAGATACATGTAGCTGACTCAAATTATTTTTTCCAGTAAAAATGGCCTGAAAATCAGTAGGTGATCTGTCGAACAGGGACGACAGCGTGGTTTTTGATCGAAATCGCGTCCATTCCCTAAAAATAGTGCCTCCATCATAAACATCCTAGATTCACGACTAACTACAATGACATATATATCAATATAGAACTTTTATTAAATTATCGTACTGTATTGTAGTACATCAATCGATAAAATAGATTCTCTTGGCGCAGATAATTATATAATTAATTGAGAATTAGAGAGAATGCATCGTAGTTTACAAGAATTACTTCTCGATGATTATCTAGATTTCGATGATAATATTAATGATATTGATGATCATGATAATATTTCTATATCTTTCGATAATGATCAACATATGCGTTATAATATGATACATAATGAAAAAACTAGTAAAGATTATTTTCGTGAGATTCTTCATCATCCAATTTATGATTATTTCATGGCTTTTGTTGTTATATCATGTTCGCTAACACTTGGATTAAGTTTAGAAACAGATGAAGAATATCTTAGAAATGAATATCGTCAAAAATTTATTTATATTTTTGACGAAATATTAATTGCAATATTATTATTTGAGTTTATTATTAAACTATATATAGAATCTAATCATTATTGGTTTAATTGGACGAATCTTTATGATTTTACAATTATTCTTTTTGGTGTTATTGAAATTCTTTGGAATTTATTTTTTCAACAAATCAATTCAACAATAACAAATCTATTAAAAGGTTTTCGATTATTACAATTAATACGTTTATATAGAATTATAAAATTATCCGAAGGATTACAAGTATTAACAAAGGCTTTAATTAAAACAGTATTGATATATACATTCAGTGTTAGTATGCTTGTTTTTCTGTTAATTTATATTATTGCTGTTATTGGACAAATGCTTTATGGAAAAGCAGAAGATAGGTGAAATACAAGTGATGCTATCTTTTCTCGTATGCGGTTAGATTAGGCAAGAAGGGTGTGGGTATGAGTATAAGGTTCATCTCATTAAGCAAACCCACACCCCAAGGGAGAAAAAGCGATACTTCCGTACTTCCATTATAATCCCATTGTCAAAAGGAAGTACAATGGGTCATTGTACTCCCACTGTAGTTCATATGTACTCTCATCGTACTTCCTTGTACTCCTATCGTACTTCTCTGTACTCCCCTGTACTTCCATCGTACTTCAAAAACGTTTTAGAGTAGATGAAGTCTCGCTTTTTCCCCCCTTGCTACACCCCCACCCTCAATGAAAGAATTCTAGTTTTCATTAAATAATACTTTTTCTTTTTTAGCCCGTGGCATGATTTTTCAACATCGTTGATTATCGCTATGAGATTAATATTTGTTGATAATTGGAATTTAATTAGACCTGAACTTGAAAAACATGGTAGTCCAACAATATCACGATGGTTTTTAGTAATTATAGTTTTTATTGGTAATCGTATTGTTACTAATGTTCTTGTTGGAATAATGATTGAAAGTGTATCGTCTGTAAATGATGATTATATGAAAGAAAAACGTGAAAAAAAAATTTTACGTAATCAACAAAAACGTGAAGAATTAAATAGACGTAGATATTTATATCTATTAAATGGAAATCTTTTTTAAATATTAATTTTGCTTAGGTACAATCCAAGTATTAAATACACGTTTTTCAGATACAACTAATAAAATAAATACAACAGAAAATACAATAGAACAAATTAAAGCAAAACTAAAATTAATTCATAATGAAATCATTAGACCAAAAGATTTTATATTTTCTGTTAATTGGTTAGAAAAATTAATTGCATGCAGGTAATACATACAATAATACTAGAAGACAAAACTCTGGTAAAATAAATAAATAGAAAATTTCAATAAGATTAACAGAAATAGTGTACTATGATCACTTAAGAAATTCATTCGTCTGCCCTACCCAAGTGGACAAGAATTTGGAGAAACGCGCTTAAACGCTCAATTGGGAACCGCGATTGTATCTTATTCAAGCTCGAAAAAAAAACGCCGTTTTATCGGTTTTTTTCATATAATTTTTAAACGTGAAATCGACAAAAAAGCCAGCTTTTTGAGCGTTAATATGCACTGCTTTCATATTGCAGAAAACTACAGAAGTAAAGGCACGTTTTAACGCTCAAAAACTGGATTTTTTTTGTCGCTTTCACGTTCAAACATTAGAAATTATATGAAAAAAATGATAAAACGGCGTTTTTTTTCGAACTTGAATGAGATACAATCGCGGTTCCCGATTGAGTGTTTAAATGCGTTTCCCCAAATTCTTATCTGCTTGGGTAGTAATTAAATGGTTTTTGATTCGATTTCTCGAATTATTTCATCTTTCAAATCATCTATATTATAGACAATCCGTACTTGGCTTAACAATGTCTTTAACAACACATGGGTTCTGTGTTCATTTGATCTAACAGAAAGACTTGCTATTCATCGCTACAAAAAGGCATGATAACCTTTTGTTCATAAGAGCACTAGATGAATTTCTTAAGTGATTTTGACTTTGGGGACATTCTTTACTATATTGGAGATATCATCTGAACTCACAATCATGATATTTCTCTCACGAGATGTACCATACAATCCTCTAACTATTGTTAGTTCTTGCAGAAGGATGCACAATAATCATTTAATAATGAATGCAGGAGGAATAATTAATTATTTAAAAACATGTTCTTTGTGTCTTCTATACTATCTTTTGAATTAAAAAGAATGAACATAAATTATATTTTCTATTGTGTCATTATAAAATATTTATAATTCCTATTCCTCAATTAAAATACAATACTACTTCTAAATAATGTTCTTAATATTATACGATTACTTTCAAACGATATTACATAGTAGGTTGTTCAATAATTTTTTAGTGAAAAATCTCATATTGAAGCTAAATCAGTTCGTCATCTATTCATTCATATTATTCAATCATTATCTGATATTATTGATGAAAATGATAGTTCAATAAAACAACATCATATTTAAATAAATTATTAGACTAATTAATGAAGAAGAAAAAGAAAACGCAAAAAAGAGAAAAATTCAATATTGACAAAAAGACAAACAATAAATTATCACAACAAGCATATTCATTTTTCTAATAAAGTATGCCATCTTGTTATTGTTTCACCATGTGCACTAAGCATTGCTTCCCAATGTGAAATTTGGGTAGGACTAGAAGCTTCATGACCTAAATTTTAAAAGAATATGATTTAAATAATTCATAACGATAAATTCTTACCAAATGAAATATATCCGAAATCATGGTCAGCTATACTTAGACATTTTTTATTAATAACAGAAATAACAAATGTAATTTGTTCAAGAAAATTTCCTTGAATATTAAATGGATAACGTTCAGCATATATTGGATGATATTGTGCATGTCGTGTAACTGTTTGATTTGTTGTAATTTCTTCACCAGTTGAATTACGAAGTATTATTTGAACACATGTATCTTGGAAAAAAAAAGAAATAGAATAATTATAAGAAATAAAATAATATTCTACCAGGAGGATGAGTTAATGTTGATAGACCAAAATTAATTCCTTTTCCTATTTCAAGTATAAGCATTGAATGAGTTCTATCATAAGCTAAACCAATTTCAAGTTCTGGTAAAAGAGAATTTACACTTCCTTCGCCACATGTACGAAAAACTGAACTGTTCGGTGATGGACAAGTACCACTTGCGTTACTACGACTACCTATATCAGAATCTTGTGATGGCTAAAATATAAATATTCTTATTCGTAATATAATATATATATATATATGATTATACTAACATAAGCTCGTTTTAATGGAATAATTTTACACATATCTTCATCGAGATTAACCATAGCAAACATAACTGTTGCTTCGGCAAGAAGTTTTTCACGTCTAAAACGTTCATATGTATATAAACGAAAACGAATACCTTGTGTTTGAATTGTTTCTAATATGTAAGAAAAAAAAATAAAGATGACTTTTTATAGAAATCAAAGAAAACAAACCAGGTGATACTTTGCAAAAAAATTCTTCTGCAAACATAGCATTATTAATTGGTTTAATACGTGTACGAAGACGAGTACGTTTATTGGGTAAAAGTGTTAAATGTACCTGAACAAGCGTTTGTTTTAAGGTATCTTGAGTCATTTCTAATGTTGCTTTTATGACAAACACCCACATTCTACTATTTTTAGCATCATATTTTAATCGTACTTCAAGTGTACCCCATGATAAACTATCAATCGAACCATTTGTTAATAATAAAGAATCATTCAAAGCAGATTTAGCATTCTAGAAAAATAAAATTCATAGAAATATACTATTTCATTTTCATCGATTATAAATTATTGTATCTAATCGTATTTCATGCCATCAGAAGCAGGGGCGTAGCCGGGAATTTTGCATAGCGGATGCACACCGGCGGAAAAATAGGTATTTATCTTGTGATAAGATTCTTTACCGATACTCCTACTCAGATATTTTTTGGCCAAGGAGAATGCATCGGTACCTGTGCACCCCTCTAACTACGCCTCTGATTAGAAGGTAATATTCAGTATCTAACATGACTTTTATGATATATAAACATGAAAAAAATCGATTATATATTCTTTGGAAAAAACGTCTATGAGAATATTTATTTAAAAGTACTAAAATAGAAAGCCATTTTAAAAGCTCATGTCTGACTTTTTTCACATATGATTTTACTTTGAAGAATAATAGTAGTAGGAAAATTTTCTTTATAAAACATCTGACAAATATAATTACGTATGTAATATAAGGATAAACTATTGTTTTTTCGTAAAGTATGAAAATAATAAAAATTTAATGAATCAAATGCAACATCAATTCTATATAGTTTTCCTTGAAAATAATCTATTAAGTCTATTTTTTACTTAATAATAATAATTATCTCATTTCATATTTTTTAATTCTATAGAGGTTCCTTTGACAGCTTTTTTATTTATTATAGTTCGAGAAATTCAATTATTAATTAGTAGAATATTTAATAATGTAAATATCTAAACTGACGTTCCACTTCACGCTCTATAACTGACCTCTTATTTCTATTAATTAAAGATGATAGATACTTAACTTTAAAGACTATTGAAATAGTTTAATGAGATCTTATTATTATTAGAAAACGAGAGTAATATTTAACATACATTATCAGGTGTATCCGTAGATGTTGGAGTATGACTAGATCGTTGTTTACCATGATGATATAGAGCAGGTGATGGTGGAGCTGATCGTGTTTGTTCATTAGTATCATGTTCAATTGTTGAACTTCGTCTTGAAACACCAGTTATAATTGTTTTTTGTTGATTAGTATTAATTTTTTTAGTTGATACTTTATCTACAAATTGATATAAGATTACATTCAATTTCTTTTTAAATAGTTACTATTTGTTGACATTGAATCGTTTTCTTTATTTTCAATAATAATTGGTATTTGTGATGATTTTCGATTATTAATTCTCGGATCTTTTGGTTGTGGCATTAATGTTCTGTAATCGTCATCTGGTAAGTCTGTTCCTGCTAAAAATATATAAAAATTATTAGCATGATATCTCAAGCATAGAATCTACAACATCATCATCCTTAGCAACACTAATTATAGTCAAAGATAACCCTCGAAAGCTTAAAATCAGTTGTCATTCATAATCCACCTCTATGACAGATGTATAAAAAAGAAAATAATCAACAAATAAATTAACCTAGAATAATAATTATATCTTTTATTAGAGTCAAAACAAGGAAGTAAATCGTTAACATTGTTATTCTCAAATTATCATATCTCAATCAGTAGATTATCGTTAGTTTCTAAGAATGAATGGGAACAAAAAAAAACATTTCTATGATGTACTGACCAAAAATGAAAGTTAATTTCCCTAAAGAATTTCAAATGTCTATTTACTTATTCCTTACAGTATATAAACGAACACAAAATATATAAAAATCATTCATGTCAATCTTACAGAAAAAAGGATAATAACACATGTTGATTGGCAATAATAACCAAAGATAAACGTTGCAAATTTTTATTTTGCTACTCAGTTCAATATAAAATATATATATATATATCTATAATACAGATGTATGTTAAAGAAATTCTTCTTTTCTCTCTCATAATTACTTACATTGTATGTTTTATAAGATAAAATCGATAATAAAAAAAAATTAATTTTCTATATAACTAAATCTAAAAATTAATAGAGGAAATATATTGTTAAAAAAATGAAAAAATTTACTCAAGCAAAGAAATAAATAAATATAGGTTGTTTTCTTTTGAATATTAATCAAACAAAAAAAACAATTACATTTTACTCATTTGGAATATGAAACATAAAAGAGAAGTTCACACAAGCATTAAACATCAGAAAAAAAAGAGAGGAAGAATGTGTAGAGTAAGTGACGAGTGAGAGAGAGAGAGAGAGGGAAAAAAAGAAATTGACTTAAGTGTACCATATCTCAAAGTTATTTATGAATTAGATATAGGAAATGAGAGAAAGAGAGAAAAACAAAGGCAACTATACCTATAGGCGTTTTTTCTTCATCTTCTTCTTCTTTATCATTCTTCACTCATCACTATTAAAGAGAAAAATGAGAACAGGAAAACAGAAAACTCACAATTTAGACTGAACTAAGAAAGACGAGAGAGAGAGTAGACAAGTCATGATAAATATTATCAAAGAACAAGGCGTGTAATAAATGAAAAAGAAACCAAAAAAAAAAGAAAGAGATCTAACTAAAATTTGTTTGCTATAATGTCATAATCATTTATAATAAAAAAAACAACAGAATCATATCATTGACAATAATTTTACTAAATTAAATAAATGAATGTTGACTGAATCTATTAACAATAGAATATCTTATTGCATGATAAAAATTAACTAAGATTACATTTCAAGTAGAAAGTTTCTATTTCATAAAATGTATTCAATCAAATTCCTGTAGTTTATATAAATTAAAGACGATAGTTGATAAGGTATTAAGAATACAAAAAAAAACGTTTTTTTGACATTGAAATAGTGAGTCCACATCAGAAACAGTCATAGATATCTTAAAATAATATATATGACAGGTTTACTATTAAGTAATAAATCCGGTAGGCATAATCAAATATAAATATTAACTTTGTTGTAAAACTTATTGTTAGTTTATCATATAATGTTATAAATATATTTTTCCACTTCCTTCGTTCTATGATAAGACAAAGAATTATTGTACATCGCTTAATGATAAAATTTCTTGCTTCTAGAGGTTTAATCTTTTGTACCTAAGAACATTGTTGTAAAGATGAAGTATCATATACACACCGCCAATATAGGATCATCATTAATAGTTTGCCTTTAAAACAATAACCTCTTCATTCTAGTATATAATAAAACGTAGTTATTCTAATTTGTCACTATATACTCATAAATAATGCATGATAACAAGCTTTTTAAAATATAAAACTTTATGCAATAGTTTAACATTAATATACTCAATTGAATTCAGCTTACACATACATCTAGCTATGTTTACTATTATTATTTTAAAATCCAGGTTTTTGCCAAACTTCTAGATTGGAATAACAAATTAATTGTTTTTTTTGTATATTGCAGGTATAGATGATACTGTTAAATCACGTATAAAAAATACAATTAAGAAATATAATAACTCAATGGAAGTAGAAACATGACTACATATTCATTACTATTATTATTAACACGGAGTAATCAAATGTATTTTCAAGTTGAATGACAACTGGTACACATTGCTTACAAATGAAATATAAAAATAGAGTGTACTATATCGATCATGTCAACATTCGTCTAATCATAAAAAAAGATGAAATTGAATTTATGAAGTATTTAAGTTTGTGTTGACTACATTTTTTTCTTTATTTATATCATAATACACAAAAAATAAGGAAAATCATTCACTACATTTTAGGTAATAAACCAGTTTTAGCAATTTGTTCACGTAATGATCGAATTTGCATACTTTGTGCTGGTGGTAATTGAGCTAATTGAGCATCATCTAATTGTAATAGAAGTAATGCAGCATTCTCATCAAGATTTGGTGTGCGTATTGGTGGTGCTAAAGGATTTAATTGAGGTGGAAATGATGGTTGAACAGGTGGAAATGGTGTAGCATGAGACATAGGTGGTGGTATTAATGTACCAGGAAACATTCCAGCACCTGAAAGAAGAGCTGCTTGAAAAAGAGCAGCAGCTGCAGCTTGTTGTGCACTAGCAGCATTAGGAGCCATCATAGGCATTGAAAATGGTGCACCTGGAATAACTGAAAAAGGGAATGGAGCATTTGGATTGCCTGTAACTGGAAGAGGAAGTGGAGCAGTAACTGCTGCTGTTGATTGTGTAGTAGTTGATGTTTGTTTTTTAACATCAGCAGGAGCTGGTATAACATCTTTATCAGTACGATTTAATAATGCCATAGCTACTTGAGGATCAACTATTCTCATTACAACTTGTGCCTGTAACAGAGCATAAGCTAATTGAGGATTTGTTGATAGAAGTGTTTTAGCTTCGTTTGGATTTGCTTCAATACATTGTTTCATCTGTTTCATTAATTCAAACATCTATTTTAAACAGAACACAGAAAAAAAGAATTATAATTAAAAATTATTTTAATAACTAACTTGAGCTGGTGGTAATGATGCAACAGCATTTGAAATCGATTCACGTTCTTCTTTATTACCGGTACTAGTCACATTTGAATTTACTGATTCCATCGCTGCTAATGCTGTTGTTGCTGCTTGGGATTGCGATGTTTGTGATGTTGTTGCATTAGCAAGACGAGGATCATTCTTATTTGATGATGTCACAGTAGTTGTCGTTGTAGCACATAATTGTTCGAATAAATTTATAATTGGTTCAGCTTGATTAGAAAGTAAATCAACAACAAGTCGAAAACCACCTAGATCAAGACCATTCAATTTATTGATAACTGTTTGTGCAATTTCATTCGATGCAAACTAAAAAGAAAAATATCAATAATTTATCTTTAGACATAAATTCTTTCAGTACTCAAGTTTATTATAATTCACATCTTTCCCTATAGAAATGCGATCAAGACGACGGCAATGTCAGTACTTAAAAAGACTAATATCCGTTTTTATTTGAAAATAGTTGTTATTGTCTCTTAATATAAATCAGCAGTAGAGTCTGTCGCGTTCAGAGACTTTAGTCTTAGATTCTTTTCTTTACTTAACTATATCAGTGATCAGACAGTCTCAATACTAATCGTGTAATTACTTGACATTTACTATTTGTTCAAAATCGCTCAATACAAAACTGAATATTTCTCTAGCATTGATAAAAACAACATCAGCTCGAGTCGTAGGAGAGATACTCAAATTCTTTCTTTTCTATTAAATGACTTCCTGGACACTCAGTACATCTCCTATTTTCAAAAAACTATACTTGCACTTTCTCCTGTCGTCTTCTTTTTTTAATTTATCATATTTTTACTTACTTCTGCAAATGCATAACCTCTTGATGTTTGTAAATTTTGTTCATTTGTATTATTAGTTCCACTGGGATCAAGAAACATATGAAAATGAATTAGAACTCCAAATTGACTTAACATTTGTCGAAAAAGATCTTCTGTTATACCGGCTGGTATATTTTGTACAAATATAGAACGTATATAACGTTCAATATGTGCTGATGGCATTTTTTTTCTAGAAAAACGAAACAATATTTTTTTTAATTGTCTTTATTTTCGCAATAATCATATATTTTTTTATGAATTTTACGCATTATTAAAATTCTTAATGAATAAAAAAAAGAGTTAAAAAAAAACATAGGTTAGAATCTTGATTAGCAGCCTTTTTTTTTAATGATTAATATAAACACAGTTTTAACGTGCAAAATCCCAACGCGAATGATCTTTATCATCATTATTTTCATCGGTGGACGGTTTTGGCCACCATGAAGCCGACGAATTTGGTTGTGTGATCGAATCCCAAAACTAAAATAAATTCATTTTATTAACGAATTCGTTTTTTTTTAGGAAAATAAATAAACTAACTTGATTATTAACTTCATTTTCTGGTTTATTTGTTGTTTGATTATCGATTGATGATGATTCCGATACAGGTAAAAATTTTGTCCAAGTATTATTTATTGGTTTGGTTGGTTCAATTGATGAAGCACTTGCAGATGAAAACATTTCAGTCCATTCTGAACCAGGTTGCGTACGTGTACTTAATGGTGTTGAACGTGGTGTTGCTGTTCCTAATGCAGTTGGCCAAACAGCTGAATCTTCTTTTGAACTTTGTTGTTGTGGTGCAAATGGATTCTGTATTTGTGTTGTTAAAGGAATATTTGGACTTGGCATATTAGCCATTGGCCATGTTGAATCATATTTCGATGGCCATTCTGTTGGTGAAAATGGTGTCCAAGGAACATTTGGTGTTGGAATGTCATTAATTAATGGTGAAGTTGTTGAATTGGAAACATTAGTTGTTGATGGTACTGTTGTAATACTATTTTGATGATCAAGAAGATGATTGATTTGAACAAGTACGTCCGGTGTATCCGGCGATTCAATAGTATCACTAAAAAACATTGAAGCTTGTGTAACAGGTTGACATGACAGTTTATTGGGTCGTTGAATTGGACCAGGTGAATGACGAGATGGAAATGGTAATGGTTCAATACTACAAAAAATAATTATATATTTAATTTCTATAGAACAAGAAACAAGTCTAAATTGATCGTAATTTCAAGATTAACAATTTTGTTTACAAGAATAGTATGACTTCCTTTTTTTTTCCCGTCGATTATAATTGTGAAGGAAAGACAAAAAAAAATTTTTTCGACTCCTTTTATATTCCAGCTTGACTTGGAATTAAAAAAAAAAGGAACTCAATAGTTGGAAATATTTTTCTTATCATACAAATTTTACTAGACATTCATATTTAATTTCATACTTTTCTTTTATGACAGATGTAGGTGTCGTTGACTTTTGTTGTGTTGTATTTGTCGTCATTGTTGGTGGTGTTATTGATAGTGACATCAATGATGGAATATTAATAGGTGTTGTTTTTTGTTGTGTTTGTATTCGTTCATCAGTATCATTTGAATCATTCATAGAATTTGCATTTTGTAAAGCATATCGACCAAAATCTGAAATAGATAAGAAATTATGAAAATTTTCAATCGATAATTTGCACTCACTCGAAGGTGGAGTATGTGTTAATTCAAGCATATTAAATATTATTATTTTTAATTAAATTTATATGTTTAAAATTTATTAAATAGCAGACAATTAAATTAAAATGATTTATTAAACTGTGTCACGTTCTTTTGGATGTTCTCGATTTATTCTCAAAAAAACCTTACCTTTTATACTCCGATATTGAGTAATGACACAAAAAACAGAACGCGTAAAAAAAATAAGAAGAATATGTATGTGTACCAATCAACACAGTCGTTTCTTTTTTTTTTTGAATATATGCCAAGACAGAACGAAAAAAAAATCAATTCATTCTTCGCATACATAGACTATGATTTATGTTTTACCTGGAAAATGAAACTTAATGTATACCTATATAATTATACGCACATGTAATTTTAAGTTTTGATGTATTTTAGCCAGCAAAGCAAGCAATATTAATAAAATAGTAGATATTCAAGCAGCTATTGTTACCATCATCCGGTGCATCTGGTTCATCCCAATCGATATCATCATCACCACCATCACGTTCTGATGGTGGTGCTGATGAACAACGGGAACGTATAGACATCGAACATGCATTTGTTGATGATGGTAAACCAGCTGCCCATAATTGTTCTGTTAATTGACGAAATGCTATTTCTCGATTAGGACTATATAATGGTGTATCATCCTGTAAACTTTTTCTTTTTACTAAATTAGAAACGGGTGCAGGCGATTGTTTACGAGCACCACGACGACGAGAATGTATTGATTTAGTAGGAATTGGATTAATTATATTGCTCATTAATGATGGTATTGTTTGCTTGTCTATAAAATAATTCAACATGAAACAAAGCCATATATATAGACAAAAAAAATGCACTTACCTGAATTACTTGATGATACTTTACTTGTTTTATTAGCTATATGAGATTCATCATGTGTTTCTCGTCGAGCGGAAGTCGTTCCTTTACGTTGTCCTTTATTCGAACTAACCATACTCCATTGTTGATCATCTATAAAATCATCTGATTTTAACACATTAATTTGTTCAGAATGAATAGAAGATTTTCGTTTAATAACAGTATTACTACTATCAGTATTTGACTTTGGAGTTATATTAGATGATTCTTTTGCTTTGCTTGAAATACGTCTTTGTCGAGGAACCTGTAATCAATAAAATATATTCTAATTGATATGATGAAGATTTTTGTTTTGAACATACTACAAACGGTTCAATTTCATCATCAGTTACAACTGTTGATGATGAAACAGTTTTAGATGAAACTGGAGGTGTTGTATGTTGATCTGATTTTTGTCTTTGTAATGATTGAGTTTTTCCTAACGGTTCATGGTGAGTTTTTATAGACTAAAAAGGATTTCATTTCTATATTAATTATCATTATCATAAAACTAACTTTTGTTGAACCACTCTCTGTTGTTGTTGCACGTCGTGCTTTATTTGATCCTGATTTTGTTGAAGATGTCGATCCAATTGGAGTTCGTACTTTCGATGATGGTTCTCTATTTTCACTAACTGGCGTCGTTGAACGTTTAGATTTAAGTTCATTCTTTGATGTTGTTTCTTTTTTTGCATCTGTTGACGAAAGTGATTCAATTCGTTCGCTAATAAAAAAAATCAATTTTATTCATTTTTGTTTGTTCTATAAAATATTTTACCGAATTTTTTCTTCATCTTGAACGGCTAATGATAAATCACTAAGATCGAACATTTTACTGTCTGTTGCTTGAATTTGTACACGCCATTTGTATCGATTTAAATACTAATAAAACAAAAAAACAAAGTCGAAAAAAAAATAATTCAAATAATATTGAATTACATCATCATATATTCTTCGTGCATCATATCCAGCTGTAAAAAAAATTAGAATAGTAAGAAAAATTAATGAACATAAACATAAACAATATGTTCGAAATTCCCATCGCGGACGTGGAACTATATTGTAACATGTTGATAAAACACGTTGTGGAATACGAACAATAATTGGAAATGATATAAGACCAATATTTGTATTTAGTGTTAATGTTCGATTAACTTCAACTAATGTATAATCAGGTTGAAATCTTTCGAAAAAAGAAAAATATATTTTATAAGAAAAAGAGCTGCGGTTTTTTTCGATTTCTTACAAAATTTGTAGATTATATTTTTCGTTAGATTCTATTTCAATATTTGTACAGTATGGAGCTGAAAAACCATGACCGGAACACTTCATTTGATCAAATGAGATATCATAAATGATTGTTTTCATATTTCCTGTATTTGTAAGCGTTATAAGTTTTCTAAGTAAAGGATTCGATTGAATATCTAGTAGAGAAAAAATATAGTTTTGAAGAATGAATTAATTTTGTATATTTACTTAAACAAAGTTTATATTGTTTTTCATCTATTGATATAATAATTGGACTCATAGATGAAGTAGCTTTACGATGTCCAATACGTAAACTGCCAATACCACCTTCACCACGTACAAGTATGGATTCAATAATTGTTAAATTATTTCTAAATAAAAATAATCTAGATTTTATTTTCAATTAATTCTATCATACCGGATAATAAAATACATTTCATGTTTAATCATTTGCGTCGGTCGATAAGATACAGTAAATGTTATTTGTTCAGTTGGTCGAAGATGAAATTGATAAGTACCACTTATTAAATCTACTCGTTTTGATGCCTAGAAAAATGATACATATTTCAATGAATACTTTATATAAAGAATGGGTGTGTTTAATAAGATGAATCTTATACGGTCTAGTTAAGTGAGCTCTAAATTTGGAGTTTATGAGTGTCAGGTTTTTCCACAAATTGTAGTTTGTAACTATGCGCTTTTTTCATTGAGTATCACCAGTCCATAGTATCTATTACAGCAGTCAAAAACAGATGATTACAGTTTTCAGGGAAAGTTTTTCGCGAAAACTTAGATATCCGTAAACTCCAAATTTGGAGCATACTTAACTTGACCATCTTATACCGACACCCTCAAGATTAATTTAAATACATACTGTTGAAATCGTGAAAATTTGATCGTTTATAATTGATTTGAAATTATCTGAATCGGCTTTATGAAGTTCAACAGAATATGTAACAAGATTTAAGGAAGGATTTGTTATAATGATATTTTGTGTCTATATGAAAATAAAAATGATCAATTCAAAGTTATATGAATAATTTACTTTAGTTATGTTGATAAATATAACTTGGAAATCTAGAATAAGTGGCGCACGAGAATATGATGAAAACATATGATCAAGTACAGATGGCCAAACAAAATCAATAGTTAATGGTGTTGATATATTAGCTCGATCAGTATAAATCCAAATATTTGTCTGAATTCTTTATGAAATAAATAAATAATAAATTAATAAAAACAAAGGTTCTTGTTTTTCTTCTTACCGCTGTTTTCGAACAAGAGACGTCCATTCTTTCCAAAGATTTCGAAATTTAATTATAAGACTATGATCAAGTTCATATGTATTCAATGCTGAAACACATTCATCCCATCTTTGTTTAAATGATGGATGATGATGTAGACCACAATAACAAGTTGCTTCAGATGGAGGTTCTTCACATAATGGAGCCATATTAAAACGAAGTTTACCAAGCTAAAATATATCATAGAATTCTGTTTAACATCATCGACTACTTTGAATTTTATGAACTATAAGATTTACTCACAGGTAAACATTTCTAAAGCTTTGAATATCGACTTTTACCTCCCTTGTTTTACATACAAAAGTTAGATTTTCCTCTCAAGTACGCTATACCTGAAGCTATCAGTTAAATATCTAGATTAATAGAAATAGATGGTTTAGCAACAATAGAATTTCCTGTTTAGTTCGAGCAAAAATGGTTCCTATATATAAACAGTCTGGAAGCCAAAAATAAACGCAACTATTCTCGTTATTTTCAATTGTATACACAAATCATAGCATTAGATCTATTCTCTGCATGTGTCATCTAAAGAATTATACATACTTCTTGTATTTTATTTGGTTGAAGTTTAACATTACCCATTGGCGAATCATTCCAAGTAAATGCAAAACATGTTCCATATGTTATAAAATCCATTCGAAATACATTGACTGGTACATTAAATTTATTATGTGTAAATATATCTAATGTCTCTATACGATTCTAAGAAAAAATAAAAATAAAAATTTCGAATACATTATAAATTAATTATTTCATACAGGTAATGCATCAATATGTAACGATGTTTTATTAGTTAATTCAATTGATCCATCAACAATGTCATATTGTATATTTATACGAAGAATCTAGTACAAAAGAATGAATAAATAAATCAATAAATAAAATTATATTACTTGATAACGTGTTTTAAAAGTAATTGTTTCATTATGAAATTTTGGTTGATCTGCTCCATTAATTGTCAATGAAAAAACTGCAAGATGTTGATCAGGAAGAATAAACTTGAAATAAATATATATCATTTCTTATCTATATCATTTATCTTTAGTCTTACTTGAGAAATATTCTCGTTTTTATAAAGATTTATTGATTTTATTTTCGTTCCATTACCATCTATTAATTGCATATAATCAAGTTGAATATCTGTATTGGGTAGAGTGAAATGAAAATTTTCAATAGCAATATCAATTGGATTTGGATTTGTTAATGTAAATGTTACTGTACGTGATACATTTATTGGTATACTAGCTAGATAGAATTCAAATGGATTTGTTTCATTAATTCGTATACCATCACTTGTAATATCACTTAAAACATCAACCTAAATAAATATAATAATTCATTATTTTCAAAATTCCAATTTTAGGAAGAAAAAACGGATTCCTGTAACAACATCCAACAGAAAGATAAAACTCGAAAGCATAAAATGATGACGATGAGTGAGTGGAAAAGATTTCTCTTTTCGTAAACTTCCACTCTAGACATTTTTATCTGTCAATGTTCGTATACTATTTATTTTCGATATTTTTATCTTTTGACGTTACTAAGGGGAACCGAAAAAGCGAGCTCTAGAAGGCAATAAAATTTATTCCAATCTGACGACATTTAGGCCAAAAAGATGAGCATATTCAGGAGCGATGATCATACTATTAGAAAATTCTTTGAAATGAGGATTGTCCTAGAAAGAGGGTGTGCATCAAAAGGTGATAGACGCCCACACCCACACCCTTAAGATACATCAATCTTAATTTTATCTCAATAAAAATCAATATTACATTGCCGTAGATAATAGTAAAATTCAAAAATACTTACGGTAAGAAATCCATTGTATAAAAAAACTACAAAATGGAAAGTAGACAAGTTCGAATGAATATCGAATGTTGCTTGAATATTAGTAGACAATACATTTGATAATGATGGTTCTTTAACAGTTACACATACTAATTGTTTCCATTGATTAGGATATAGATAAAGTAAAGATGATGGATATGTAATCTATAGAAAAATGAATATATATAAATTCGTCTATAGAAATATTTTATATATTTTTTACGTTAATATATGATGAGAGAATTTCTTGATCAACTGTTGTTATATTATATATAGCTATTGGCATATTATATCGATTAACAAATGAAATTGGTCTACATTCTTCATTGTTAAATTCATTATTTGATGATGAAATATAAATATAAGTATTATCTTTATCATAATCAAGTGAACCATGTATAACTGTTTCATCAAATGGAATTTCAATGGCAAGTTTTTCATTAGTGGATAGTATATATACTTGAACATAACCATGTATTCGCTTAATAGAAGTAGGAATCAATGCTGGATGAATAGTTAGTTCAGCTATTTGATTTAAACGATGAATACCAGGTGGTATTGGTAGAGTTTTGTATTGAACAGTAATATATTTTCTATGTTTTTCCTCCACACGTACATCCTAAAAGAAGATAGAATACATTGAACAATCAAGCATTGCATTTAACAAGTATACAAATTTAATAGTGGAATCAGTGTACTCAATGTTTTATCTAGAGGGTGGGCGGCGCCCACCCGAAAACAGAAACCTGGATAGAACACTGAGCGTACTAGATCGATAGTATGAGGAAATCGTTTATATCATCGACTCTATCTAGTAAGTCTTGATAACCTTCAAAATCTATTTTTATTTTTAAGAACGTGAAAACATATTCGTTTAACTTTTTTTTCGTGCTCAATTATATCTATGATTAACAATCTTTTAAGATTGGTTTTATCGATTAATATAGTATAGATTAATCATGATATATGTCAAGTCAAAAGCATCCTTAAAATGTCATGATAATGTGATCGACGGCTGCTCGTAAAACGATAAGATGTATAGCTTTTTTTTCAATATTTATCCTAACTTCAATAACAGCATTACAACTCGACAATATTTAATTTAACAGATTCTGTTAAAAATTTCTTCTATGTATATTAGAAATCCTAATGTTAATGAATCAACAAGATTAAATAAATTTTTCTACTAATTGTACTGATACTGTCTACAATATTTTTTTTTCTTTATCCTTCAAAAATATAATCTTACAGTAAGCATCACTGGATCTAAATTGTTATTGAATACATAAAGTGGTATTGATATTGGTGTTTCTATTGAACGTATAAATTTTTCAGTAGAAAATTCTAATACATCAACATTTGAATAAAGACCTGGATAATTTAAAACATTAATTTCTATTGGTAAAATAATTAATTCAGTAAAATTTGTTTTAATACAAATAAATCCATGTAAACGATGTAGTTTATATGCAAAATAATTTATTTTTATAATAGATTTCATTTCATATGCTTTTAAATGCCATTGTTCATGATGTTCGAAAACTTTTGTTATTTTATTTTTTATATTTTTATTTAATAATAAATCAATTCGTAAATTTTCATCACTTGTATAGATTTCATTGATATCTAATGAATAATTATATGGATTATGAAATTGTATTGTATATTCATATGTTGAATTTAATGGAATTTCTATATTAATTAATGGACGTAAACGAAATGGATTTGTTTTACTTCGACCAATAACCTTTAAATAATTCAAAATTTGAATTTAAAGAAAATAAAAATATTTATTTACATTATAATCAATATTTCCACGATTTGTATTTATTGTAAATATAGTTTTGATATTACCGATTGTTCTTGGGAGATAATAAATATTTATTGATATATTTTCACCATGGGATAGAACAAGATTTCCTTTTGGAAGTGTTGAATAAAATTGATTTGTTGCTTCAGATAATGAATAGAGTTCAAGTGGTTCAGGATCCTGATTAATTATTATCACAGTTTGCATTCGAGGAATAGCGATTGATCTAATGTGTAGAAAAGAGATAGTTTTTTTGAATATTTCAATTGATAAAAAACTTACTGTTGAGAAAAATTTAGATATGGAGGAATAAATCGAACTGATGATATTGAAGAAGAACTTTCAAAAGATCTATCATAATCTATTGATTGATTGATTTTTATCACATCATCATAAGATTTTAATAAATTCATAAGAAGTTCTTTTTCTTCAGCATCGTTTTCTTCCATATGCTTTAAAAAATAAAATAAAAATACTTTTTTCAATTATAAATAAAAAAAACATTTTACCGTTGTATAAGGAGAGGAAAATTTATCAGTATGGATAGAATTCATTGATAAATGAGGGAATACTAATAAAAATATATTTATATGATTTATTTAAATTCAACAAAAAAAATTCTATTAACCTTCATTATCGTTCAAATCATCACTAAATGCACTAATTATCATTAAAAATGCTGTACATATGTATAGTAAAAAAAGATAACGTAAAAAATAATAACTATCATTTGAAGGTTGTCGATGCATTGAAGTAAATATTGGAAACATTATATATTAAGAAATAAAGCTAAAACAAATTAGTAAAATAAACGATATATTATCTATAATACAAATATAAAAGTAAGTGAGGTAATTCCCATGTAATATATATATATAGGTTTTACTATTATTAGGTAAGCCAAAATATCATATGAGAGGGAAGAGTATTGAAGCGTAACAGTGTATAACACATGTTTGTACACGTTGATATGCTCTGTTCTTTCGTAAACGTACATTAAGGAAAACTTTTCGTTTAATTTAGATTGGACTATAAAAAACAACCAATTATTTATAAAAGTTTGACAGATAGTATAATGAGGGCGCTAGGTTATCAACATTTTAAATCATCCTATCAAGAACAAAAAGAAAGAAATTTTATCGTTATACAGATTGTATTAATAATATATATATAAAAGAAAAAAATTGATTTGATTTAAATTTTTACTTTCAAGCTAACGTTAACAAAGAGTCTCCATTGTAATTATATGTTGAATACTGATCTAAAGAAAAAAGATTGAAAACTTCTATTTGATTTTTGATGATCATCAGATGTAATACGATTATTTTGATACATTTTTTCTTTATAATAAGAACGTGTATAGGAAACGGAAAGCATTTTAAAACATATATAATAATAGATCTCATCTATGATAAATTATTTTAATTGCTACGAAATATAATCTGATCAAATCTCTTAGCCATAATTAAAAAAATAAATGAAGACATTCAACATTTAGAAACTACAACGAAAGGATAAATCGAGATTTTGTTTCGCTTTTTACATTTTGTAAAGCATCATTGATAAAGATAAATGAGGGATGGGCCATATTTTTCAACCACGAGAAGCCCGTTACTCCCACAAAGTCAAGGGAAATCCTTTTTCAATCAAACTGGCAACAATTTACAAGTAAATAGTTCATCGATATATTTATTGATAAGGAGAAATGAATAAGTTCCAGTATGAAATAGAATTTGAAAAAAGAAGGATTTCTTTTTGTATGGAATATCCGTATGTTATTGAATAAGGTATTAAATGGATGTCGTTTTCGGTTTGTTTTTATTTCTCATCAAAGTTAAACAATTTCTCGGTCGGCTTTTCCAATAGTCCACTGCTGATATAAAACGAATAGCAAATGTGATTATATCTTTTATTTTTAAAAGGAATTATAAAAGTAAAAGTAATAGTGTTACTCTTTTTTATTACTATTAATTAATTGATTTATGTAATAAATAATCGACACATATGTTTATATTTCAGCCTACGAGGTTCTTGTTGATATCTCACTTTTGATATTACGAATACCGATAATGGAAAAAAGAGTGATATAAATGTATGTTACGTAGTATATAAATCTTATATTAACTAGTAATTATTAAGTTATTTTTCTCTTCATCAAATATAAAAACTTATTTTTGATAACTAAACTTGCTTATACATTCATAAGCATAAAGAAAAATAAGTAATATAAATTGATTAAGTTGTATAAAAGTATATCTAACCTAGAAAATGAAAATCAAAACAAAAAAAAATTGAAAAACAACCAAACAAATGTATTAATAGTTTCTGTTATTTTTTTATTGTCATAACTATTAATATTTCGTCCTTCAACTGGTAGACGGTAATAACATAGGAATGGTATAAACTTACTTGTTGTTGTTTTTTAAACTTAATACGATGATTAATCCAATGTAAAAGTATACATTTTATTTTCATTGTTTCTATTTTACAAGACACAAACTCTTTGATACCATTACCTAAAGATAATTCTAACTTAAATCGATTATATAACAAACGAATAGTATTCGTGTAAATCAATGTTATTTCTTAATAAAATAAATATGATTATTTAAAAGTTATTAGCATACAGATTTGCTACTTTATTTAGTACTGGAGATATAATTTCATCTTATTTCAACATAGCATATTATATTCATTCTGGTTCATATAATAAACATGTATGTGTATTGTTGCTTAGATAGTAGTCAAAACATTCAAGATATAATTCACAAACATATGGTTTTACAAGTGGTATAAAAAAAACAACTATTGGAAGTATTTTAGATCCAAATGTCGTGATAACTATGAAGTGAATATTGATGACTAAGATATAGGTTGAAAAGAACATCTGATTATTATCAACGTCTGAATCACATCATTTAAATATTAATTATATTTAGTTTAACATTTAAGATGATTCTAGACTTATCTTATTATAACAATAGAAGCAATTATATAGTAATGTGCTGCCACATAATTTTACATATTATTATTTATTTTATGTCTTTCTCGAATATTCTACATGAATATAAAAAGAAAAGTATATTATCGTTTTTTTTCGAATCTATAAAACGCAAATAATTTATTACACATGACATGTTACGATTTTCTTGCAATAAAATTCATTTTATTTCGACCATAATGAAAAAATAATATCTTTATGATGTCTCAATTAAGTGTTGAATTATTTCTAAAAACAACAAAAAGTAAATTTATGATTCCATTTGCTCGCATGAAACAAATAATCCGAACTACTCGAAAATAGCTGAAAATGTATGGGCGTTTTCACCTTTCTTCGTTTTATTTTTTCCAATACATAAAATCTGAAAATAATTATTTTATTTTTATCTGACCAGAAGTTTCTTTTTGATTCGGTATATTATAAAAAAAACACATTCTATTCTTTTTATTCATGATTAATAATTGAGATAAGAGGCAAAAAAGTGTCATCAAATTTTGATGTGTATTTGTCCATCTATCCATCAATGTAAAGAAAAGAGGAAAAAGAAAAATACATGTCATATAGGATTGTAGTCTATACATATTTGTTTTTTTTTGTATGCGCATTGTATGATGAAAACCGCTTGGTTGACGAAGCGTTACCTCAAATTATAGAATAAAGAAAAGTAAAAAAAAAATATTTTGTAGCAAAATCATTGGTTCTGACTAACAATTTAAACACTGTCAAACAAGTGAAACATATTATTTTAGACATCGACAGATAAAATAGATAACAAATCTATTTTTTCATATTTTAATATAATATTTTCAATCGTTTTCACATTCACAACACATATAATCAAAATTGTCTGTGTTATTTAATATTTATTATGATTAAGCAGAAGTCAACATCATCTATGAGTAGTGTTATTAATAAAGAGAAAAGTAAACGTAGCTCAAAGTCTTCAAAAGGTACCAATAAACATCAACACACTAATATTCCTGTGGCGGAAAATGTGCGTCTTGTCTGGTTGGATCAAAATATTGATGAAAACCAAAACGATTTTTGTCGCAGTGCTATTACAGAATTTCGGCATGTAATTAACAGTATCAAAACATTTACCGAATATGATGAATGTCTTAATTTTCTGAAGAAAATTGAAAATGAAAAAGTTTGTGTAATTGTTTCCGGTCCATTATGTCAACGACTTGTTCCAGAAATTCATGATCGATTGCATATAGATTCTATATATATCTATTGTGACGATCGGAAACCGTATAAAAAATGGGCGCAAAATTGGAAAAAAATTAAAGGAATTTTTAGTAATACAGTACCAATTTGTGAATATCTTAAACAATCAGTACAAAAATGTGAACATAATGCAATTAGTATGAATTATATGCCGACAAATAATACTAAAGTTTCAGAGAATACGATGGAACAAATGATTTATTCTTTTATATGTCCTCAAGTTCTAAAAGAAATTTTATCTACTATACAATTTGATGAACAACATTTTACAAAATTTATTAAATATTGTGAAGAAATCTATCATGAAAATGAACAAGAATTAAATAATATTAAACGATTTAAACAAACATATCGCGAAAAAACACCAATTTGGTGGTATACAGATAATTGCTTTTTAAAATCAATGGTTAATCGTGCTCTAAAAACAATGGATATGAAACTGATCATCAAAATGGATTTTTTTATTAGTGATATTCATCGTCAAATTGAACAATTATATGTAGAACAATTTCGGAATCATTCTGGAGAATTAATGAAAGTTTATCGTGGTCAAGGCGTGTGTAAGACCGATTTTGAACAAATAAAGAATACGCAAAATGGTTTTATTTCATTTAATAATTTTCTATTTGCTACGAAAGATTCAAATATAGCTCTTAATTTTGCTCGTCATGTTGTGGAAACGCCTGATCAGATTGGAATTTTATTTGCTATAACATTTGATCCTTTGAAATTAACAACACCATTTGCTTTAATTAATAAAATCGGTCAGGATGAACAACCAGCTAATGAATATCTCTTCTCGATGTCTTCGGTATTTCGTGTTCGTGATATTAAACCAATCGGTGAAACTAATCGTCTTTGGCAAGTACATTTAACAATGAGTCCTACTGATAATCAACAACTACATACTTTAATTGAACCTATATATGAAGAAACTTGTCCAAAATCTATAGGATGGGGACGATTCAGTATGTTTTCAATTGGAATGAATCAATTAGAAAAGGCTCAACAGGTTTATAAAGGAATGCTTGAACAAACATCAGATGATTATGCAAAATCCGGTATTTATCATCAACTTGGATGGATCAAAGATTATCAAGGAAAGTATGAAGATGCAATTTTATACTATAAAAAAACATTGGAAATCTCTCAGAAGATGAATCCTGCAGATCATCTTGATTTAGCTATGTCATATAATAATATCGGTTTAGCATATTATAACATGGGTAATTATCCTGAAGCATTATCAGCTCATGAAAAAGCACTTGAAATTCGACAAAAAACTCTTTCTCCTAATCATCCTGATCTAGCTATGTCGAACAATAATATTGGTATGGCTTATATTAATATGCAAAAATATTCGAATGCAACTCCATTTTGTAAACGTGCAATAGAGATTGCAAAACGTTCATTATCACCAACGAATCCATATCTTAAACAATATCAAAGCAATTTTGACTTAATAAAGATGAAATCATAATTTTTATTTTATTACTTTTAAAAAAAGAAAATAAAAATTATTAAATAGAAAATAAACTATGTAGGCATAAACGAGATTAAAATAAATGATATATACGAATTTTCACCATCTAATTATGCTTATTGTCAGCTATATATTATAAACGGAATATGTTTTGCTGCCAGTAAAATAAATGAAATATCAGTAAATATATTAATTGATCAGTTTTCAAAAAAATCAGTAAACAATTCAAAAATGGTCAGTAGATTTTGTGGAAGTAGCAGTGAGAAAAAGAAAAGTAGACCATCTTTGCACAAATTTATATTTTTGTGTACTCAAAAAGTGAGTACACTCTAGAATCGGTCAGTGTAGCCGGCCGTCCGTCCATTTATCCAATACCTTTCGAAAGGCTAAGCCGATATTTATGAAATTTTCTACACAATTCAGTCTCATCAAGATCTCGTTGAGTTCGAAGATGAGCCTAATTGGCCGAGCCATTCTCGAGTTATTACAAAAATACTGATATATCCCTAGATTCCCATATACACTTTTTGCAGTACACATAACTCTCGGATAAAATCCGAAGTTCCCACATTTATTTTACTTTCCATTCCATTTTATTTACTGATCGTTTAAATTTTATTATGAACTTATCAAATTAATTACTGACCATTTCAATAATTCGCTGATCAATCATTACTTTACTGACTACTCAATAATTCTACTGACCACTTAAATGACACCTTTTTATAAATATGACTTTTATGGATTCTGATTTGTGTGCTGTGTTGATTTATAAAATCGTAAATAGGATTGATTATATCAAAAATACCATTTAATTTCTCTTTATCGCTGATCTCCCTTACGCATTAACAGAAAATATAATTATATGTTGAAATTAATCGTCACAAAACGTGTATTTGTTTTCAAAAGTATTATATTTCAGTCAATTAACTGGTGCAGGCTGAATATGAAAAGAATGTGTCATTCAAGAGAAAAATTCTTTCATGGATTTTAAGAGAACATTTAATAAACTTTGTATTGTCAATTTGTATAACGTGAATTATCAATCGGATTAAAGTTGATAGTGTGTGAGCTCAAATTTTTCTTTTATAATTTCATTATTGATTTAATTGTTTTATTTTTTCAAATTAACTGAATAAATTTGTTCTTTTAATTCTAGCACGAAGTTTTGTATAGTATTACAATACTCATATTTACTAAAACAACAATTTGTTTGCAGCATGAACAGCTCGTCAATATGCTTTGCATTAAAACTATTTGAACAATGAATATTGTCATTCTAACAAAGTAATTCGTTAGACTAGCATGAAGATATCGAAGAGTTTAAATATTTTATGTCATGATTTCCTTTATATTATTATTAGAGAGACTTGTTTGAAAAACTAAATACATGTAGATAAGAATAGAATTAGATAGGAATTGTTTTTGTCTATATAATGTTTCGTCAGTTGTATTGATTATGATGGCTAAAATGTAATGAAAAGAAAATAATATGAATAATTATTTTGTTTAAATATGACTTACTCGAAAATTCATAATAACATGAATTTCACCATGAGATGATAAACCGAACATTGATGGTAATTTAACCCATTCATCATATTTACCATCATCAAAAACATGTTTTAGTTTTATTTTACATTTACCAATTGAATCAGTATCACCAATATCAGCATCATAAACATCGAAATGAATTGAATCTTCACCATGAATATTAAAACTAAATCGTTCATTCCAAACTGGATCGTTCGTATTTGAAATAGTTGTTGTACGTTGTTTATACTTTTTATCTAAATAGACTTCAACGAATGCATCGTTTTTACCAATTGTATCTTCGTCTTTAAGACGACGACCTGCAGCAACAATAACTTCAAGTGTACCGTTCGGCATTGTATATATTTTTACTGAATATATGACATGCTTTACCTTCACTTGTGTATATATATATACACCTGAAAGGAATCGACTTTTTTTTTCCTTTTATTTAGTCATTTTGGTTTTTGCACCAATCATTATTTTTTTTTCTATATATATGATATATGACGACAAAGTTACTGATGAAATGAATAAGCAGCTTACCACGTACCAAACGTCATTTATTTGCTCTAAACAAATATTATTGTGTTTGTGAGGCATGTATAGAATATTATGAATTGAATAGGTAGAAGCACAAGGTCTGTAAACGACACCTTTGTTATACGATTGACAACAACAACAAAAAAGGCCGTATTCATTTTTAAATAGAAGGTATTGGATATCACACAGTGCGAAAGTAATTTCAGTTTCTAGGCATTATATTCATAATATTAGTTTTTATAAAAAGAAAAAATGTCACAGAGTTGATGAATATATTTGTTTTTCAAGTATAAAAATATCCGATATAGAATTTTCTAACATCTGACAGTGTATATTTAGATTTAAAAAATATGCTGTTGAATATATGCGATATAAAATGAAACTCTTCATATAAATATAATAAACAGATCCATCATTTTTGATTTTATTAACATGTCATCCAGTGGTGGATTTAGGGGGGCGATCACCCCATCGCTCCCCCCTTCCGAATTTTTTTTGATTTTTCACAGCAAAAATAGGTTCACACTACTTCGATTAGACTCAAAAAATAGCTTTTAGCCAAAATCGCCCCCCCCCCTTTCAAAATCCTAGATCCGCCACTGATGTTATCAAACCTTTATGTAATAAATATTTATATTTAAAATAAATTTTCATTTAATATAGAATTTTCTCCACTCAGTAAACTATCTTTGAATTTAATAGTATCTCATACTTCAGTTTATTGTTGTATTATGAAGAAAACACTTGAAATACGAAATTTTTGTTTTTATCAATTTTATAATAATCGTATAAAACAATCTATATTTACGATTGTCATTATATATATTCTATATAAGTATCGAAATATAATATACAAAAGATAAGAAAAAGTATTAGTTTCTTAGATAAATACTTGGATTAGTAATCATGATTTAAAAATAACTTTTTTCAATTATTATGTATTATTTATACAAACTAAGTCTTTCAAATGAATAGTTATTTATTAAACATCCCATTTCTAATTATTATTGTATATTTAGATACATAAAATGCAAGCATTTATAGTCCAAAAAGAGAAAAGGATAATAAAATTTATGAGCCTAATTGTTTTATTTTGTATGTAAATTATTTCGATCGAAGAAGGAAAGTTTTCTTTCCTCTCTAATATATTACCTAACAACAATAGAATTATTATTATTACATTAATAAATAAAACAATAATATATAAAACAATAATATATCAAATAATAATATTATTAGTTTTAGTTCCATCATTTTTAATGAATAAAGCTGTGATTAGTTTATAAATGAAATAAACTCTATGTAATGGAAAACAAATGATGGTGGACTGAGTAATAAAAATTTGAAATTCATATTCTTCCGCAATATGTCTTATTATGAATTTTTGTGTTTCGATACTGTTATGGTAATTCTTAGAAAACTATCCTTCATAAGTGTGTAAGGGTGAATGTGGGCGTCGACGCGATGAAAAAAGATACAATATCCACATTGACAGCTCACACCCACTCTAGATTATCAAGCGGATAAGAATATAATAGATTCTTAGTTGTTGATTCTCATAAGAATATGATTATATTAAATGATTACTCTAATAAATTCTTCTAATATATTGTCAATTCATTTCACTAATTATAATATGTTTTATGAATGAAATTTATTCGATATTGAACAAGTTCTTAGATTCTAAAAGACGCATTGCATCACTTGTACATTGAAAATCTTCGATCATATCGGGATATGTTTGCATGATATTTATACCATCTTGACAGCCGCACTAAGATGTCAATGGTGTAAACCATGATCTTGCTATATACCATGTTGATCGACAAACCACTGTGGCTGTTGCCGCTGAAAATGGTACTTTAAGGAAGACGATATATAGCTTTCAATTTGAGAATGCATATCTTTTGAACTATTAAATACATTAATAATGATGGATAATGTCTAGAGTAACTGTATGAGATTTACAAAGGTCATCGTTAAAGTCTCTTAAAACATTTAATAATACAATTGCTAGGATGAAAAATAGAAGCACAACTGATAATGGAATAACCGATATTTTAACTTGGATTAAATGTAGATATCAGTTGAACTTATTGGATTCTACAGAAACAGAATAATGGATAATTTATATTTAATAATAATGAGCGATTGGTTTTTTGTATGTTAAGTCTTTTTATAGAATTGTTTTACATGTATATTTACCATTCTTTTATTATTAGTTAATATTTAATAGTATTTGTCGAGTATACTACACATTAATTAAAATGAATGAGAATAAATATTTATTTCCAAGTAACAATGACATGTTGTTCGAAGGAAAATATGTCATAATAATACTTTCAATTGTTTTCGTTATTTTTCATAAATTAGAAATTACTTCAGTTTCATGAACGTATAGTACATGACCTGGTGCTTTTAACGATATTCGATAGTCACCGAGAAATTTTTATTTTTATCTAAGTCAATTACCTCACCTATGTCCTTCAGATTCTTATAGAGATCTCTATGAACAGATCAAATGTCAAATACGTTCAAAAGGTTATTATACAATTCACTTAAGGGTTATACATTGCACAAAGTGTCCTATTGGATTATATGCTCAAACAACTTGTTACCAATATAAACAGGAATGGACAACGACCCTTCCGCTAATCAAACTGAATATACAAAATGTGACTAAACACATCGCATTATTATGTATCGAAGAATCAATCCTATACACTAAATATAAAAAAAAGAATATTCTTAGGATATAATTAGATATAGTCGTAATCATCCTTTTGTCTTTATTCATTCACACTCACCTTTATTTATTCATTGTTTTCGAATATAGAGAAATCTGCCTAGCATTTATATATCTATGATTCGTTTTTGGATCATTATGTGTTTATTGCTCTTCACACATTATATCAAGTTTCATATTAATCACGTCATTGATTTCTATATTTTTGTAGATAAATCTAATTTTATATGATAACATATTGCCAATATTCATAATTGACACACGAAATATGTTAACAAACTGATACAATTGACATGCTTGTTCGTTCCACAAAAATGGTTAACAATCAGTTTATAAATGTTCTAGATATTTGCATAAAAATGCAATAACACGTCATAGAACGATCATCACTACAGTAATCTAAGTATAAACAATATTGGAATGAGTCGGTGGTAATTCATAGTAAGATAGCAATCTATATTTCCCCATTAATTATGTGTCTGTCTCGACAGAATTATTAATTTTTCCTTCAGTAACCTTATCCTATCATCATAGTTTTTCTTTCAACCAACGTCAATCATTAATTGTTATTATGATCATCGTCTATACGCGCATACCCTTTGATCATCAAAATATTGTTTTTGACAATGTTGTGTCGCACTCCTTGAACATTTTTTTTTCATTAAACTATAATCAATCATATGTATTCAAAGCGACCATTTAACTGTAGTAATTTTATTTTTCATACAAACATGCATCTTCATACATTCATTCATTCATTATCTTTTTTCATCATCAATTTGATAGGAGAAAAAAAAATTGTTAAAATCAAAATTTATATGAACAAAGAAAAGATATATAATATATAATTAACAATTTGGGATGCTCCACGTGTATGGGTGGAAAATCATAGATCTATATTCGTTTTTCTTTTTTTTTTATCAAATATACATATATCAAGAAGAAGAGGACATATTCTAATCATCTGTCATCAATGATTATCGTTTCGTGATTGATATTCTCATCGCCTTCATAAAATGACACATATAAATCAAGGTTATCATAATATTCGATTCTTTTTTTTTGAGCAATGTTTAATTTCACTAGATAGAAAAAGACCATGACAAGAAAAAAACAACTATAACAAATGCTTCGAATATAAAAGAGACAAAACAGAAACTTAACCAGTGCGAAAATGAAAAGAAAGAGGACGGTTAAACTACAGAGTTTATATTAGAAAAACCAAAATAAGATTATAAATGTGTGCATAGGAAAAAAAATACTATTTGCTTCATCTTCTTTCCACTTGCACAAAAAAACAAAAACATCTTGAATAGACTATAACAAATACAAAAAAAAAACTTTTATCAAAAAGACTACTACATAAGCAATATTTTTTACACATAAACCAACAAGGAAAAAAAATACATTAAAATTATCAACCTTTTATTTGACGGTAACTGTCTTTTCCGTAACGACCTAAATAAATAATTAGTTTTATTAAACAGAAGAGTAAAAACAAGTAATTAACTTACGTGTCCATCTGTATCTTCTAAAATTGTCTTTTTACTTTCATTCGTAGTTGTAAACCATTTATTTGTACGTAATTTTAAATTCGTTGGTGGATCAACAGAGATATCATTGACATCCGAACTCCAGATCTATAATAAAATTTCATTTGTGAATCAATAGAAATATAAATTTCTCTTACTGTTGTTGTTGCACCAGCTTTTAAAACCATTCCTCTTGGAAATTTATATTCATATGATTGTGAACCAACTTTACGTTTAAGTACCCAACCACTTATAGCCATTTCGCGAGCTGAATTATTGATTAATTGAACAAATTTTGGATGTGAACTTTCATCATCAATTATATTAATACCATCAAGTAATTGTGTATTTACTGATGGGCGTTCAACGGAATCATAACGAGGACGTTTACGTGATGCATGTGAACGATTATCAAATGCACGAGTCGATGTTGCTGTTGTACTAGCAATATCTGAATATAAAATATCACTACCACTACTGCTAATACGAGATGAATTACCAGATATATGAAGTCTAAAAAAAGAAAAGAAGATTTCAAAATTAAATGTATTTTATTTTATTTACCGTTCTTCTTCGGACTCAAGTAATTTTCTATATGTTGCAATTTCTCGATCGAGACCAATTTTAATATCAAGTAAATTTTGATAATCAATTTGCATTTGTTCAATTTGTAATTTTAAACGTTGTAATTCATCTTCACGTTCAGCTAATACTTCATCTTGTCGTTGTTGTGAACGATGAAGACGATCTTCCAAATCACGACAACGTTGTTCGAGAAATGATACTTTATCATTTAAAGCATTACGAGATTTTGTTATATCTTCAATACGTTCACGATAGGATGATACATCAGTTCTATATGAACCAACTTGATCAGCATTTCGACGAATTGAATTTTCTAAGTTTTCAATTTTTTTTTCATATTGTGAAGCTATATCATCGCGTAATGCTTGCATTTCTTGATCAGTTTGCGTACGTAATTGTTGTAATTCGTGTAATAAACGATCATCATATTGTTGACGTAATCCATCGTCAAATGATCTTACTTCTACACGTTTGTGTCGGCGAATTTCATCAATAGCCTAAAATAAAAATAAAATAAACAACAACAAAAAAACTCTATGATTTAATTACTGTGTCATGGACTTCTTGATTGAATTGTAATTCTTCACGTAATGTTTTATTTTTATTTTCAAGATCAATACGAAGAAGAGTTTCAGATTCAAGTTGACGTTTCAATGCATTTACTTGCTTTTCAAGATCACCATTATGACCACGTAGATTCTATAAACAAAAGAAATCAATAAATTTAGTCAAACAAAGTTGTTTGTTCACGAAATCAGAAGATTGAATGAGTGAAGACGTACAAAAGAAGAAAAAAATTGTCTTCATATTATTGTTAAGATATACGATGAGCGATGTGAATTAACATCATTCTGTTGAAAGATCTACTTAAGATATATGATACGAAGTATAGTCTGCAATGCAAACGAATAACACTCTCATTGTATATGAATGTTTAACTGATTATATTCATCTACTACACTTTGATCCTCATATATTAATCACTTCATTAGTATTCCATAAAGGTCTTTTTTTAGATCAAACAAAATAAATAGTACTAATCTCCGATATATTTTTCTATGTAAAGTTTATGAAAATAATCATCGGAAGTTCATACTTACTGCATTATCATCTGTTTTTCGATTATTATCATAGACAAGTGCTTCATTACGTGCTTTTAATTCAGCAATTTCGGTTTCATATTGTTTAAGTCGACCTTCAGCAGAACGTAGATCACGTTCTTTACGAGCAAGTCTAAAAGTATAATAATAATAATTTATAAATAAAATTCTCAATATCTTTTAACTTACCTAGCTAATGCATCTTGTGCTTCAGCATCAGCTTTCTCAGCTCCAATTTCTAAACGTGTTTTATCTCTTGCAAGTTCTTCAATTAATTTTTTTGCATCTTCAAGTTCACGTTCATATAATAATTTAACTTTCGATGTTTCAACTTCATATGTATCAGTATATGATTCAATAACACTCTAAATAAAGTCAAAAAATTTTATTTTTTTCTAGAAAAAACAAATTCAAAAGTTTATACTTTTAATTCTCTATTATCGTGTTCTAAACGTCGTACAGTATCAATATAAACAGCCAAACGATTATTAAGTGTTTCTAATTGTTCTTTTTCTTGAGCACGGGACAGATTTAAACCACTAGAACTTGTTGCTGAAGTATTTCGAGTTCGTGACGATGATGAAGATCGCGTAGCCATATTTGTTTATTTTTCTTTAAATCAACTTAAAAGAAAGATAAAATAAATTTTATTCAAATGACGCAGATTTTTCTAAAAACGTAAATAGAAACAAATTAACGTTGTGTTGTTATTATGTTATTGAGAGAGAGAACAGAGAGAGAAAAAAATAAAAGGTGCCCTTGGTTAACGATGAAATTGAGATACAGTATTTTCTTAATCAGAACACAGAGAGAGAGAAAAATAAGAAGAGAAGAAAATTTATTACACTCTCCAATGATTTCTCTTTCTATATCATCAATAGGTCACTGTCACTATACTCACATATCATTCAAAACTCTCTTACTCTCTCTCTCTCTCTCTATATATATATATACTAAAGATGAGTATTAACGTTGATGTGGCTAGAAGAAATGAATCGATTGGCGTTATGTTCGATTCTTAATAACATCGATTGTAGCGCTAGTTAATTCGTATGATCGGATAGGAAAAAAACCTCTAATACTAGATGAATTATTTCATATCTTACATATGTATGAACTGAAAGAATTGGGAAATTCGAAAAACGTTATCATTCCAAGTTTCTTACTGGAAGAATATTCGAAAATAGATGTCGTTAATATATAGTTCAATGAAGTTGATTTTAATATCTCACATAATTTTGTAAGTTAGGCACGTATAAGTCTAAATATATTTATTCAAATTAAATGCACACATTTATTTGTTCGATTATATATACTTACTTTCCTACTTCACTCATAAAAAAGCTTTTAAGATTGTTACAATCAATGTTTACCATCTATCGATAGAATCTATAAATTCATCGAGAATTTTTAGTAATAATTGATATTTTCTAGATTAAGTTTATAATGGAATATAAAATCTTTCATTATGTTTATTACTTTAAATCAGCTTACTTAATGTCAATTATCAAGTTGATGAGTCTAGAGTTTATGATAATAAATTTCGATAAGAAGGATATACAATGTGCTTAGGAAGTTTATCATTCATTCATTCAATAAAGTATAAATACTATTTTTAATAAAAAAAATTAAATATCATTTCTTCTATTAACATGAAATATATGTATGTAAATATAATTACAAACTAAAAAGCATGTCAATAGAGATAAAAAGTTCTTTTATTGAATGATATATGTCTATGGTACTTTGTAATGAATGAGTTTTTATTTGAATAAAATTAGAACTTTCTATTAAAATCGAGATGCGGTGTGTTTTTTGTTCTCAGTCAAAAATTGAATTATGCTTGCTTTTAATTTTTATACTTTACATATCAAGTAATGAATCGAAAACATGCTACTCTTGACATCATAGATGAGGTGAACATTAACAACTATTATTTGATATGAACTACATCTAAGCATTGCTTTTTTTAGTTCTTTCGAGGGATAAAATAACCAATAAGACAATATCATATGTCTATATTATCTAGACTATAATTGCTAAAAATAAATTCATATATTATTTCCCTGAAGACGCTTCTGTCTGTCATGATCTGTAGATATGTTTTATTTTTAACACATCAGATGATCGATTCCAATTAATATCTTCTTTTCATCAGAAGACATAGTAACTATCAAACTTGTAAAAATCAACACTATATCTTGTTTTCCATTTTGATTCCATAGAGATTTTATGTTTGACAGTTCTTTTTCTTTTTTTTATTTATTCTCTTTAATTGCATTTATTATTATTCTAGGAATATTTATTTTGATTGTAAACATTTGTTATACAAAGAAAAAGAAAAAACAAATTATTTTTTCTTTTAAGATACATATATCTATTATCTGGCAAAATAAAAAAGACACATACATTTTTTATTCAAAATTTATGTAGGTATTTCTATAAGTAATAATGGTTGATCGATTTGTGCTCGTTCAGCTGCAATAACAAGAATTGTTGCACCACAAACACCAGCTGGTAATAAAAGTAGAAAAGCTCCTGGTATAAGAAAAATAATTTCCATAGACAAACCAAAACCAAGTGTTGCCCATATATAATGTCTAAACCATGGTGTACGTTCTCGTACACCAAATAAATGTAGAGACAATGGATAATCAATAATATCATATGCGAGTATAAAACCAGTCACAAGAAATTTTAATGGCATAGTTATAATAATTGCTGGTGGAAAAAAAAATTCTGCTAATGTTAATACAATAAATATACAAATTGAAAATAAAATTGATATAACAGCTACACGAATGCTTCTCCATACACTCGAACAAAAACCTTCTTCAGGTCGATTTGGATATTTTAATTCACGTTCTTGTGCACGAACAAGACTTTCAAGTGCTGGCGCGCTCAATGGTTGAGCTGTTATTAATGCAAGAATTAAGGAAAGAAATATTGCAACGATATAAAGTACGATACGTAATAGCCATATACCCAAATATATCCATCTTGATGTATGCTGTTGTTTTAAATGATCTGTAAATACATACATTCCCCATAATCCAGGTATAGAAAATATTAAAAGAAGAATAGTAAATATAATTGCTGGTATAAGTGCACGTGTCCATACTGATGGATGTGTTAAAATAAAATAAAATCCTTGAAATGGTGCCATAATACCAGTGAAAAAACCTGGTGGTAATGATTTTGTTCGATTTAAATCGGCAACAATTTGATTTATTAATGATTGTCGATCATGAAATATTCCATGAAATTTTGATGAATTTTTTATTTGTGGTTTTGTTGATGATAACATATAAATACATGAAATTTGTTTTAATTTAGTTAAACGATCCATTGATATTGTTGAATCAGTCACAACAAGTGTTAAACCACGTAATGTCGGTGGTAAAGATGATATAAATTGATAACAAGCATCTTCATTTGTAAATAAAGCAATATATGTACGTAATTCAATTGGTATAGGTTCATCTTGATTATTTTGTAACCAAACGATATTTGTTGTTGTTGTACTCATATTTGATGCAAAAGATTAAAAAAAAAAAGAAGAAGAAAAAGAGATCAGTTTGATTTATTTTATATAAATATATATAATTTCTTTTAGTCCGTCTGACTTTTTTCTATTACTACCAATCAAAATAAAGTACGACATTTTTGTTACATAGCACAGAACAGGCAAATGATATGATCTCGTTCATATTATGGATGTAGTATGTGTGTGTGACAAAACGGCGCGCCACATGTTCAATGTATTATTATATTATAGAGAGTGCTAAATACTCTTTCTTATCATATATTTTTATAGATTATAAAAATTAGATTTGCTTGATTCGTTTCAAGAGTATTTCTTAGATTGTTGAATAACGAAAATATTGTCATAGATTTATTAGTATTCAATTTTTAGTAGAATCGGGAAGTTCATGCTGAGCACAGATAATAACTTACTTTTCATTGATATAATTAAAGAAAAAAATAAGGCCAGGAAAAGTCTTCTCCGCTCGATTGGTATTAGCGTTTCAATTAAAAATGAATATACAAAAAATAAAAATTTTCATTTAGTTAATAATAAATTCGAGACAATTCTACATTAGACACTAGGGTAATTGACAATTTACTCAATATAATAATGAGCTTTATATAAAAGTGAAAATATAATCCACTAATTCTGATTGCATGTAGTTAAATTTTGCTCTTGGATTAGTAATCAGCCATTCTCATTCATGTGCACTTTTAACATCAATTCAATTGTAATAAGATAAATTCTTTTATACATATCTAAAGAAAAGTTCTCAACGTAGAGTAATTCTAACTGCATGTGGTGTATTATTATCATTAATTGTTAGAATATAATTTAATTATTACAGTTCAATGGTTACATATAATTTTCCGGCTCATATAATAGAATGAATGAAAGAAAAATAGTAAATATATTTCACAAAGATTGATATAAATTATTAGTGATAAGATTATTTCATCCACGAAAGATCATTTATTGAATTTCATATAGGAAAATATGACTTTATATATATATGTACTGGTCGATGTTTTTCTTATATAGAATTTTTAATATCAATGAAAATGTGTTTGTCAATTTTAAAGAAAACAAAAAATATATCAATATATATATATATATATGAATATGAACGAACAAAGAAAAAACAGTAAAAAAGAAAAACAAACATAACTCGAGTAAAATCATTTAAAAACATGAATCCTATGTTTTTTGTCGAAAGACATGTTGTCGAAACATAATTACCAAAAACATGAATAATTAATTTCTTTTATTCTTGTATCAGGACTAAGACCATTACCATAAACTGGTAAATATCGACAAAAGCATCTTAAAGAAAAATATTTATATTTGAAATGGAAAAAAATTCTTTTTCTTACTTAATTCTTATCAATGATGAATTATATGGACTAAAATCTAAATTCCACATGCATGGTCTTTTCCGATTTTGAAATGAAGTATTCAAGTCTGGTATTTGTGGATTATCGATACTTGATGAACGACTAACTACCGAAAATTTCCTTCCAGTACCAGCTGATAAAGAATTACGTGATAAGTCTGTTGTTGATTTATCCATTTTTCCTGATGGTATATTTCCACCCGAAAAAAGATTAAGTAGCGACTAGAAAATAAATTATAGCTAATTTTTTCATTCATTAATAAATATATATAGGACCGAATAGATTCTTATTTAGTATTAAAGGAACTAGTTCATCTTGAATAACATCACTCGCTAATATTTACAGAGAACTTATTTATGGTTGAAATTTTAATCACGATCCTGACAAAGCTTTTGCCTTTTGATATAGATTCTTAGGATTAGAACTAAAGTACATGAGATTTAGAAAAACAAACATGCGTATAGTTTATCTAAAAACTCAATTTTAATATGATTTAATCTGTCTATACAAAATACTTGTTAGACTCCTGACTAACATTGATTTTTCTTCAAGATATTTCATAATTCTATGTGAGACCGGAAATCTCACATATTAGTCGTAATTGAGAAGGAAAAGAATTATTTTAGATTGCACTTAATAGTACGAGTGATTTTTTTATCGTTCTTACTCTTGCTGGTCGAAGAGTTCCACCAGTTGTTTTACGATTTTTATTTTGTTGTTTATCATCACTAGGATCTTCTTTTTGAGCACTCGAGGGGCGTGGTAAAGGTACTTTGTTTTTCTTTAATTTTAATGATTGAAAAATTCCACTACGACGACGTGTTTTTGTTGAACCATAAGGCTCAAGTTGTGAATTATCCATTTCACTTTCTGATTGTTGTTGTTGTAGTTGACGATTTTTTGAATTGAACATTGATGGATCTACACTTTTGGATGTTTGAAGAACATGTTGAACAGATTCTTGTGTTGATTTATTTATTTGAGCATGATGACGTCGACGAGGTCGACTATTTTCTGGTATAGGCATACTTGGTGGATGAGGTTGATATCGTTGTGAACCGGATGCTTTATTTTCATTATCAGATATATCTTCATTTGATGAATTATCTGACGGTGTGGAATCATATCGATTATCAGGATTGGTTATCTCATTATTATAATTATCAATTGGTAATTTAAGTTCAATTTCAATTTCTTTTACTTTAATTATATTTGTAAATGGAAGTTCATGCTAAAAATAACAAACATATCTGTTTATATATTTTCATTAAATTTCTAATTTGAAATACTTGATTTTTTGAATTTCCATTACGTTTAATATAACGTAGAAATTCTTTACGATTAACTGTTTCAATTAAAACTAAATCAAGTAAACCATCACCTATATGACCAAATTTTGATAAGCCTTGTGGTGCAAATGACCATAAATTTGCATTAGTTAATACAGCAACTTGTAAATAATTATGATAAAGAGTTTTCCAATTTTTTTCAACTTCATTTTGTTTACTAAAACTTCTTCGAGATCCTGATGATACACGATTATTATTATTATTTGAGGATGCAGATTTTCTTCGTTTATTTATTTCTTGTATATGACTATCATCAAAAGCTAGAACTTGATTATCACATTTCTCTATTCCATCTGGAGTACATGATGGACAACTATATATCAAAAAAAAACATCATGAGATATATTATGAATTTTTATTTACCCTCGATAACAACGAGTAACTAACGGATTATTTTGAATTGCTGGAATATACCGAATTTCCATTTCAATAGGTCTAAATTAAATTTCAATTAGATATAAATAACTATAGACATTTTCTTTTTAATTAAAAATAAGGAAATGCTCTAGGATAGAATTCCTAATATGATCAATGTCACCGGAATAAAGATTAATCTAGAATATCTTAGTTAAGTCAACGCATCTGTCTAGTTTTCTATTCATACGAATCTAAAATATTTGTTAATCTAAAAAATATCATGAAGTTGTACTATTAATTAAGAACTCTTCTTTTGTTCGATTCCAAATGATCATCTCATGCCTAACAAAGAATCATGTATCCATCCTTGAACTTAACTAATCAGTTTTTAGTATGACTTTACATGTTTTTCAAATGTCTTACTGTAGATTTTTTTTTGAAGCTGCTTTTGCAAATGATTTTTTAATAACACCTTTTGGACTATGTAAATTATAACGTGGAAAATATTTTAAAACATTAGCTGGATAACCAGCACCAGCACTAAAATTTGCTGTAACAAATTTATAATCAATATCAAATACTGCTGACATATCAATTTTCATTTTATGATCTAAAATTTCAAATTAACAAAACAATGAATTACATCGAATGATTTGTTAATCATACTGAAAATTAAATGCATGATGGGTGTACAATGATCTACATTACCATGAATTGTATGACAAATAATATTTGTTGTACCTAAATAAAATTTATTTTTAGATAAAATATTTATTTCGATTAAGTTCCTTACCATTAGGGACGATACATATTGGAATAGATATCGATGGTAAATCACTTTCAAAGTCTATTCTATATTTAAAAAAGTAAAATTTTGTTTATAATATTTAGATAATTCTATTATTAAAACCTCGTTCGATTTTGTTTTGCTAGATAACGTATTAATGCATTGATAACATTGATTACTGAACCATCACCACCCATAACAACTAAACTAATAGAAATAAAAATCAAATTCATTAAAAATAAATACGAATAATCGAACTTTCTAATATACCTATCTATAGAATCGAAATCACCTTCAAAACTTTCGAATGCATCATCAGCGCTACATTGATCACCTATTTCTAAGAACAAAAAATTATGTAAAATTAATTAGAAATTCATTTGAAATTTACCCATATATGTTATTTTATATTGTGCTTTTTCTAACATTGGTTTTATTTTAGTATTATATACATGTCGAGTTTGTCTTGGACCAGAATATGGATTACAAAGAACAAATATATGTCGTGGTGATGTTACTAAGATATCGCAAAAAAACAAAAATGAGAAATTATTGTTAATGGAAAAAATTTACATACATTCAGCAATGTTTCTTGCTAAAAATTGAAACCATCGTTCAATTAAACTGGCATCATCACTTTGAAATACGATAAGAATTTCTTGTAAAATATTATCCGGCAAAGTTTGATATGAATGTAATTGAAAACCACGTAAAACTGAAGTCTCAGATAAATTTGATGATTGAGGAACTGCTGGTAAACCAATACTATTCGATGTAGATATAGTTGTACCAGCTATATTTTCATTCAAATTCATTGACCAATTCCAATTATTATAAATTGGTGAAATTGCATAAACATCATTTAAACGAACCGAATTTCCGTCAGTTATATTTCTAGATATACGTCGACTAGCATCATGTTGAGAAACTATAGAAATAAATAAGTATACATAAATATGATTGTAAAACATACTTTCTCCTACTACATCAGACCAACTTAATACATTATTTTCAAATATAACTTCAACAGTTTTGTTGTGTATAGTAAAAAATGCTTGTTTATAAGATCCATCTGAATTAAGATCACTATTATTTCTATCGATATTTTGATTTGATGATGGTGAATGATTTTCGTCTCCTATATCAACATTATTTTGTCCTTCATTACCATTATCATTATCACTATCACTTCCAAATGCACAATTCACAACAGCTAGATATAATAATAAAATATAGAGTTCAAAAATAAAAAAATATGTAGTTTTTAACGAACCTGGAGGTTGCGCTCGACGTCGACGTGCTCTAGCAGACATCAATATAGTTCACACTTTCTGCAAAAAAAGAAATCAGAAAAAAAAGTCATTCCTTTTTTATTTTTGTTTTTTTCTTTCTTCCTGTTTTCAGTATAAACAGAAACAATTTAATTTAATATATAAAATTTGAAAAATGAAGATCAAAAATTTCAAATCTATTCTTATCTACTATTCATATATATGTATGAAATGTTCTAAGAGTACTTATCAATCTGCAATATGACGTATATTCAAAAGAAATAAAGAATTTAGAAACTGATGATTGATCGAAATAGTAGAACAAAGAAAGTGGTATTATGGACGACGTCAGAAAGAAGAAGTCGTCATAGGAGACAACAATACGGTACCCTTATTTGTTCGTTCGTTTGTCCGTTGTTGTATATACATGTACGTTTACCGATGAGTACCACCAAAGCAACAACCGACAAGTTTGAAGAAACAAAAGAAAAAAAAAGAAAAAATGAGAGCGCGAGAAGTTATAATTCTTTCGATGCTGTCGGAGAGAACGTTATTCATAAGTTTTTTTTTAACTGAAGAAAGAGAAAAGAAAGAGTAAAATACATTGAAAAATGTTGCTATTGCTGATGACGGCAGTTACTCAAGGTCATTTTTCAATGCATCTTAATTGGTAGTTAGTGTTTTTTTGTTTTCTCAGTTCGTATTTATTAAGTAGATAAATCGGATTAATTCATTTTGTCAAAAGTTATGCTGTCACTGTCAATTAAGATTCATCTATTTTAGACATTTTTTACAATTTTCAAACTACAATGTGTTATTCTCATTCAAAAAAAAAGCACATGTTCTTGTTATGAAAATAAATGCACCATCTTATAGTGAACAATTTAGCGAGAGATTTAAATAATCTATTATACAACCCAACAATAAGAATTTTACTTTTCTTATTATAGATATGATTTTAACGAAAGTTAATTATTCATATATAATAATAGTAATGTGAAAAAAAAGTATAGAATACATTTTTCTTCAATGTACTTATTAAACTAAAAGCTTAGTGGAAACGAAGAAGAAGAAAAAATAGAAAGATGTTTTTGTTTCTTGAAATATATTATGCAAATGCAAGTAATGTTTAAGTGCATGCATATTACATTTTGAGCATATATTCGATGTAATGTATGTATTAGAAATGAGGAAGATAAATAAATGAAAAAGAAAATAGTTAATAGTTATGAGATACGATGGAGAATTTTCATATACTAAAAGTAACATGTGACATATATCGAACGTGTTTAAGTAGCTTTTTGTTTACATGAAGAAAAATCGTTTTTTTATTTACACACATAATACAACATTTTTCCGTTCGTAAAAAATTAAAATAGGAGAATAAACGACGAGACGTTTTAGCAGCATTGTGATAGCTAAGTAAAGCTTTGAATCTAATAAATCGAACGAAGGCACTGATAAATCACTTTTTCATTGAAATATAGTGAGACATAAATTATTCATTGTGCTGATTACAAATATGACCATGATATTTATCTATGCGCATCTAGAGACTGAGTTTTTAATCTTTTCAATTCATGAAGATGGCAAATACATCAAAAAAATTCATTGTTTTGTTTACACAGACGAATTTCTCAGTCACACCTATAGCGATTGAAAATTTCTTTAGATTTTATAAGTTTCTTGAGCGGACAAGTCTTTTAACTAGGCTCACTTAATTCTTGTATTTCTTTCTATGAAAGTGATACATAACAAAGAAGTAATGAAAATATTCCGTTTTTTTTTTGAACAAATAACTGTTGATGATGATTGTTTCGATATAATTTTGTTCTTCACATTATTTGATTGACGTAGATTTGACAAGAAACAAACTTGAAGAACGTTTTAAAAAGAGGGCAGATTAACACTTGTATAACCATCAGAGAACTAGGAATATTGTAAAAATTTTCTCATATATAGGTGATGGAAGTTCGTTGTATATAAGAAGTATTAGTACAATAACGTTAATTCTTTCGCACTGATTATTGCCAATCGATTTCTTCTGGATATGGATCAGATAAAACTAGACATCTCTTGTCTATACATGGAATTAAGCAACTGTCATGTAAATGCCATATTAACGATGATGTCAGCTTACCAGATTTTGAATATGTAGTGACAACGTTTTTAGGCTGAAACAAATGTTTTAAAATCATTTTTTTCATTTTACCAAAAGGTTTCTGAAGACTTGAGTATATAGAACCAATTAATTATCCATTTAATGGAATTTCAGTCTAAGCTATATAGGAATATATTATTGAATGTACTCACGACGATCATGGTGACCCTCGAAGACGACGACGCAATAAAATCAGTCTTTGTCGTTTTATAAGGTTTTTATATCGTTTATGTTATCGTTGTTTTTGATCAGAGTAACTACATGAGATGTGTTTCGTTCACTTTGAAATGAAAGTATTCGTGTTACATGCTATTCTTCTCAATTTTATAAAAAGCTAAAATTCAAGCACTTAGAAACTATCAAGATTCTTGGTCTATTACGATCTTCACAATTCAAAGCTAATCGAATATCGATATTCTTCATTTTCAAACTATTTACGATTAAGTAATGACTTAATCATTTTGGTTAAATGTTGAGTAACTTCAAGTTCTTCTTATGAAACCTTATGCATAATATTGCCCTTCAAATTCACTTTCATAGTATTCGAAAAACAATAAATAATTGGAAGAATGACTTGAAATGTCGATCTTATTTTCAATCTCCCTCATTCTACTTACTAGGTCGAGTAGTATATATAGTCAACAATTTCCTTTCTCTCATACGTGGTTTGCATTTTACTTTGTAAAATCAAAGTTATTGCTATAAGTCATTCAAAAACATGTTTATGTAAACAAAAAATAGGTTTTAATGAACTACTTGCCACGCTCACTGATCTGTAGAAATATTGACAAATATCATGAACACCATAGTCAATAATCTAGGTCTGAATATATTTCATTGAAAGGGAACTTATCGGTTACATAGAATTCTTCGTTAGATTTTAACTCATTTTATTCGGTGACAAGACGCTCATCATAACATATTTTTATAATTACGTTAAATAACTTCGAAGAAAAGAATTTAAATAAGTCATGGTCTGGTAACTTTTTTAAAAAGAAAATTTTCTTTGAAGTATATTTTTATGATAGACAGTTTCATCTCTATGAGCTGAAAACTTTTTAGAATTACTTCTGCAAGTGTTAGAATACATCCAGCACCTTATTTTGTATAAAGAAAAAAATGTTTACGATATTCCTTTCAATAAAAAAGTTGATAAAAGCGAAAGAGAAGAATAATTTCTATGATTAAATAAAAAAATGTAAATAATGTTTAATAAAATCTTTCTCAATTATTTTTACTAAAACATCTTCCAAATTCTTTAATATATAACGTATTCTTTTTTAATTTAGTAAAATCTGTATTGATGAACGTTTTTAAATAGTGAATGCCTTATAACTCTAAACGTGAGCACATGTGCACGGAATGCGTATGTGCGTATGAAACAAGAGAGAAAAAAAGAATACAAATTACATTCCGAAATGGTAATGGATCGATTCATCAGCAGTATGAAATTAAGGAAAGAGTGAAAATGAAAAAAGTTTTCATACTATACACTTGTGGCAAGTATATGATCTAGATAAGTAATCTTTGGAATCGTATCGACTCAAAAGAAGTCGAATATGATGATTTTTTTTCTAAAAGCGAGTAAATATTTGTTATATTTTGTCTCATAAGAAATTCAATAATTATATGCGATAGATATAAAAAATACTACTTTTTTATTTTATGATAACTGGGATGAAATCTATTATGAATGATATGTAGATGTCAAGTGCCCATATTACGTATGATCTGTTATTTGTCAGATGTCTTTAAATCTATTATTTAAACAAGCTACTCACTAAATTATTCTCCATTTGATTGTCAAAGCCAGGCATTCTTCTAAATTTAGAGTGCAACAATTTAACTTCTACATAGATACCTTTCAAGTACGATAAACGGCAAAGGTCATTGCGTTCATATCAACAATATTAAATCACAGTTTACTATTACTTTGACTAATTTAATGATAGTTTTTTAACATAAAATAAATTCAATATATTTACGACGAAATATGCTAAACTCTGAATTGGATAAATAACTGTACGCATGAACATTCTATTTTATCTTACTTAAGCTTCAAGAAGACTTCTAGAAATCGTGAATTAGATAAAAGTTTTCTGTAACCTTATTTATGTCATTAGTCATTTTCAACAATTTTAAAAACATCTACAATTGATGTATTGATAGTATGTTAGTAATAATAGAAATACTAAATATTGCTCATTAATAAATCAATACGAATACAACTACTTACGATATGAAATGTTTATGATACACGTGTACGAGAAATAAAGCAATATGTATTCATATGTAATGATATGCTTGTTGTCTCATCAACTTCAAAGAAGGTTCTGTGACATTGTATTCATTAGAATCATGATCTGTAAAATATACTTTAGAATTTCTGTATTAAATATATATAATGTTATTCACTATATCATCATTATGAATGTATATGTAAAAAATACTGAGAGGTGTTTTGTCATAAAATCATATTAAATTCTAGATGAATAATTGCCTATTAATGATTCATTAAGATAATACTAAATCTGGTTTATTCTTAAGAATTGAATTACATATTAGATCAATATTATTTTTCAAATATAATATATCCGATGTTTGTCATCGATATTTGATCATATTATTGTATTGCATAAAATGAACTCTAGCTGTTTTTTCTTTTCAAAAATAATACGTCGTATAGAATGTATATTATAAAAAAAATATCATCGACCAACTAGTTGTTTAAATTAATTCATCTGTTTTAGACTTGGCCTTTCTATGAAGAAGTTTCATATTCAACTATATTAATGAATAACTCAATGCTTCGTATTCTTTATCTTTTAAATCAAATATAAAATTAAGAATATAAATCGAAATAGAAACAAGTAATAGAAAATAAAAATTTTTATTAAGTAAAACAATAAATTGATGAAGACTAATTCGATTTATGATCGATGTTCTTTTTTAAACAATATTATATACTGAAAAATGTGAATAAATATCATTAATATTTTCGAACATATGCACACCAATTTGCGAAGTCTAATTTATAGATCAGTTAATATTTTGTATTTGACGACGTTCTATTTCATTCTCGATTAATTTTTGTCTTATATGTTCAGGTAAAGAAATATCCATACGAAAAATAAAAGGAAGCAGTGAACGAGGTACTTTCGCAAAATCAATCATAGCTTTTATAAAAATTGTATCATTTACAACATATAAATTCTCATTTGCTGGTCGATTGAATTGATCTAATGGGAAGAATTTTGGAATGCCAGATGCAATATTCATTGTTGAAGTAGGTCTTTTGAAACTTACACTATTAGGATCAGGTCGAAAAGATTCAATAATATGTTTAGGTTCAGTTGTTCCATTTGTTTCAATCATTGTTCTTTGATCACACAAGCAAAAGGATACTCGATAAGAAAATGGCCATTCCAATAGTGCATCGTATTCACCACGAAGAATGACAAGAAAAAGCGATAAATGAGTATCTCGTGCTGCACCATCTCCATTGAGATAGAGTCGAAGACATAATTTATACCCGCACTTTGAAGTATAGAAAGGATATGAATAAACACTTGTTTTTCTTTCCGACTGAGCATCAGTTCTTTTTTCATGTATGTCAGTTATTTTCCATACCATCATTCCATTGTATTCATCATGTATTCTTTCGTTCGCAATATTTATCTCTTCTTTCAAATCTATCATATCGTGTTTTAAAACATTTTGATTAAGTGATGACGCATTAATATGAGCATTCTCTAATGTATATGCATCTTTTATGTCTTTCAATTCTGAAGCAAGAATGCAATTTTGATTGTTACATCGATGTACATCGCTGCTGAGTTGATCAAGTGTATCATAAGTCGTTTCTATATTTTGTGTCAATATTGATAGTTTCTCATAAATTGATTGTATTGAAGTATTTTCTTTATCTTTATCTATATTTGTTTTCGTGGAATCATCATTCGTACTTTCGATAAACTGCTGTATACGTCTGACGAGACTTCTTTGATGTTGTTCAGACAAATAATGTTCCTGTAAAGAATTTCTATTAATCTAAAAATATACTAAAAATAAAGTTAAAATATGATTAAATTAGTTTTCTTTTATTTAACCTGTATATCTCTGCAATCATAGATACCTAATGGGCATGATCTTTTGTATGATACATCAAGTGGTTCGTCGGTGCCATCGCATTTGCTAAAGGTTTCATTCATTCGATCTGAAATTATGCAATTAAAAAATTATAAACTTTCAAAATTTCAAATATGAATGTGTTATCCCATCAGCTGCAACGTAATATATACTGAGTATTTCATCACTTTCGTAATATGCTAGTAATTACGGGTAATATTTTCATAACATAATACTACTTTTTAATTTATGCTTAATAAAATAGTTTACACAAAATAATTATTTTAAATCTGACAAAAAGCAGATCTATCTGTATCGATTCGCATTATTCGTTTAGAATACTGTTCAAAACAATTTATACTGGGTTAATACTTTTCGAAAACAATTAATGGCTTCCATAATAGGTGCAGAGCAAATTAGGGTGTGGGTGTGAGGAGAGTGAAAAGGATAGTACCCGCATTCACACTCGAGCTTTGACCGAGGCCAAGAGGCCCGGGCTGGGTACATTCCTAAAGTCACATTTTATCAAAACTGGGTGAAATTTAATCCAGTATCTTTCCACTACCCCATCGATCGCATCAATCTCTCCCGACCTTTCTCTGGACCCAGAAGAGTGCCGTACGAAATTTGGTGACGCTAGCTATTACAGGAACCAAATACATAAAGAACACACACACAAACAACTATTCTTCTTTTTCCATATATAAATGTACTAACGAGGTACCCGATGTTGCAGTGTCCCCAACCCCACTCAGTCTTCTCCTGGATCTAGGAAGTACTATGGAAACTTTGGTAACGTTAGCTACCACAGAACCATCTGCGTATGAGTGTGAGTGTGGATGCTAGATACAGCGAATATCGACGACCACGTTCACATTCACACCCACCCTATATAAAAAGATATACCTTCAAAAACCAGTAAGTTACTCACTCAATTCCTTCACTGATAAATGATTATTCCTGATACATTCTCGACATTATACTATTGCTGAACAACAAAGGAAGTGACTAATAAAATGTTCTGTTTATTCTTCAATTATGAAAACATCGACCGTATATATAATTTCGAAAAAAATTATTAGTCATAGACTTCCTGCCCATTGGAAATAACGTGGCTTCTTCCACTGAGAAGTTTTGTTTCTATTTGACGTTTACAATAACCAACCATAGTAATGAAAAAAACAAGTTCAAAAGGCTTCATGTTTTCTTTCTATTTCCAATGTAAATCAAAAGCGCCAAAAAATAACATAAACTAGACGTTTGTTGAATCACTTGAGTTTTATTTACTCATCGACTATTTCCTTTTATGACATCGACCATAACTGTATCGATAATATATATAGTGTCACGCATTTATCAGATAACAGATGATGACTAACGCATTTTTTTTCCAATAAAATTATGTAATTGTCAAACCTGTCAACTAAAAGACTGACTAATAATAAATAGGGTTATTTTTACTTACTAATCAAAAAAGAAACTTCCAATATAACGAAAGAGAAAAGTGATAAAATGGTTTGACTGATAAGGTGAAAAATGGGAAGAATATATTGACATACGTAGCATATATATATATATATACTTCTTCCTTGGGAGTCATAAATGTACCCGACCAATCGGATGAATCATTTTTCTATTTTCTCCAATTTTACAGCTTTTAAAAAGCATCTTACAATAATATTTGACGGTTATAATCAATCGAATGAATCCTACAAATCATACCATTATGTACCAATTTACTTAAAATTATGGAATAATACTCATTCTTTTAATGTATTACACTCGCCTTCTCGTATTCAGTTCATGTTCGAAAAAAAAGTATTACCTAAAAAAGAATAAATATTTCGAGAAAGAACATACAAGAATTATTGCATATACATCTGAGAAATTATTCATAAAAGATCAATGGAAAAATATTAACATCTTCTCAAAGAAGTAAATCAAAAGAATTGTTCTCGACTCACTTAGACCAATCATGGGTACAAGTATCTAGAATTCAAAGCAAATAAATAATAGGTACATGATGTGAAAGTCTATTAGTATGACGATTGATTGTCTGTTATTTCATTTAAATAACAGCGTATGTTAGAAGATTATTAATATGCTTCTTTATTATTTTGAAAAGAAAAAGATTATACTAAGAAATATAATAAACTTATATATATATATACAAGGTAAGATACAGTACAGGTTATTAAATTTAGTTTATGGATATCCATTAGTAAGAAATCCGGTATCATGCCAAAATTTAAGATATTTATGAATTAAATCTACATTAATTGATGGACATGAATGTAAATATTTTGATCGTGCTTCAGTTTTAACAGTTTCATATTCTGATATTTGAAATCCTGTTTTTGATGTAAAAAATGTATCAAAAAATGATGAAAGTTTGACCAATGCTGTTTCAGATTTTAACACCATATCAAGCCATTCAGCTGGATTAACTATTCGAAAATGAAGACCAGCTTTTTTAAGATAATCAAGAAAAGTTGACCATGTTATTGAATGAGGATTAAGTACATGATGTACATCATCAGATTTTATATAATCTTGTAATGCTATATCAACAACTGATAATGCAGCAATATCAACTGGAATCCATCGTACATCTTGGCCTTGACTTGGCATTTGACCAAGTTGACCACCACCAATACAGATGATTAATGAAACCATTTCCGATGTATTCCACGCACCATTTATACTATCACCTGATACTTGACCAATACGATAAATATCAACTGGTACATCTTCAATTAATAATAATTTTACAAATAAAAAGAATATTTAACAAAAAAAGAAAACTTACTCCATAATTGTTTAGCTGCAGCACCAAGATGTTCACAAACATATTTACTTTGACCATAACCTTGTGCTATTGGAAGTTCTGGTCGTCGAATAAGAGGTTCTTCTTTAACAACAGGTACAATACCTGAACCTGACGAAGCTACACTTGAAATAAAATGAAAACGAGCATTTGCTTTGCGTGCTAGTTTTAATAAATTATATGTGCCAAGAATACCATCTTTTTCAAAATCACGAACAGTCATATTAAACTATAAAGAAATAATAATAACAATATTTTTCTTGTAAATTTCACTCTACTTACATCCATACGGTACGCTGAATGAACAATATCAGTAACTTCATTACATAATTGATTATATAAATCATAATTTTGTCCTAAGAATCCTTCGGATAATGACATATTACCAAGAAGAACAACACGCTTATTGTTTTCATTGAATATATCAGTTGTTTGATAACGTTGTTCATATTCTTTTATAATCCGACTTTTATCTTGACCACGAAAGAAACAGTAGACTTTTGATACTGAATCATGTTTCAATAAATCAAGAACAATCCATGAACCAAGTGAACCATTCGCTCCAGTAATTAAAAAAATTCGTTCTTTATTATTTTTTTTAATCGGATTTATTGGTGATGAATCATTTTTCATTAGATTAATATATTTATCAATTAAATTTTCTGTAAGAACATAATGTTTAGGATCATTATTAATCGATTTTGTATTGATTTTATTATTTCTTGAAATTAATTCATCAACCATGGAATCAATTGTTGAAAATTCATATATAAAATTTAATGGAATTGAAGGAAATATTGAAGTTAATTCATTACGTAATTGAACAGCATGAAGAGAATCAAATCCAACATCAAATATAGATTTTGATGTATCAAAATCTTGATCAGAATCTTTAATATTTAATTTAGTTAATAATTCAAGAATATAATTTTTAAGTGAAGTTTGATCCCATTCTTGTTTATTTCCTTTTGATAATTCTGTATTTTGTTGATCTGGTTTAAGAAATTTTTCATATAATTTATCAATTACATCAGCATAATCATTATAAATTCGTTTACGCATTATCTAAATATATTTGATTGAAAGAATTAAACTTTTTAATTTAAAACTATCAACTTACATTTCCTTTATCAGTAACAGATAAAGTTTTACTCATAGGTAAACATTTAATCATTTGACGAACTATTCTTGAATGATTTGGTGCTGTTTTATTAGCTGCTTGAACAGCTTCCCAGACAAGATCCGGAATTTCATCATTGGAATAATTATCAGCTTCTTCGCGATTTAATTCAATCAAGACACCAGTACATAAACGTTTATGACCAAAAACAGCAGCGTGTTTTACAATAGGAAAAGCACATATATTGTGTTCCATAGGTATAGCATTCGTTTTTTCACCATTTACATGAATTAATGTATCATCTTGACGACCTTCTACTCGATATTCACCAGATCCAGGTGGATCTTCAATGAATACGTCATTTGTATCATAAGAACCATCAGGTTGATTAGCAATACCTGGTTGACAAAATGGATCATTAGGTAAATGTACCAACTAAAAATATTCTTTTTTATTTAATTAAGAATTCTAAATAAATTACTTACAACATGATCATCTGGTCTGATTATAACAAAAGGCTTTCGCCATTCAGCAATTTTCATAAAATTATATCGTGCTATCGGTGCATTTAAATCATTCAACATTACCATACCCTAAATAAATAATATTAATACTATTACGAATGAAATATTCATATCGATTTACAGTTTCTGTTGTTCCGTAAGAAGAAGTAAGACGAACTCCATTATCAACAAATTTACGAGCAATATGTTCTGGTAAACTTGCACCTCCGTAAAAAATATGTTTCAATCGTTTTAATGGTGCATATGTAGCTGATTTATCAGACTCCAATTCATTTATAAGTTGTTCAAGAAGAATTGGTACAGAGACAATTTTATTGATTTGTTCTGCTTGAATATTGGCAACAAGTTGTTTAGGAGTTGGTGGATAGATTTTTGATAGAGGAAGTGCATAGGTTGATCCAGATATTAAACAACCTATAGCTGTGCCCAACCCTAATATATGGAATCTAAATATCAATAATATATTAAACTATTGATAGTTTAGTAGTTTGCTAGATAATTAGATACTTACAGAGCACCAAATGTAAGAACGACATCATTTTCATTCCGATAGCCATTATTGGCATTTGATTGAACCTCATGAACGTAAAAAAGACCTCGATTTGTAAAATGAATTGGTTTTGGAAATGCTGTTGAACCCGAACTAGAAATCAAAATTATCCTTTAGCAGAGCAGATGAAATAGAATTGTTTTTTACCTGTGTAAGATTAGTTGAGAATCTTCAAGTGAACCTTTTTCTGTTCTATTGATTGGTTGTGAAGAATTATAATTCTTATTCCAATCAATATTTTCTAATGGAATTAATTTCAATCCATCAAGTTCAATTTGAATTTGTCCTGGTTCAATTACTAAATAGGATACTCCAGTTGTTTTTATAAGATGTTCTAATGCTGCTTTCGAATTACGAATTGATAATGTAAAAACTACAACACCTAATTTAACTAAGCCATAGAATGTTAGAAGATAATTAACTGAAGTATTAGCTAATAAACCAACAACAATTGGTTTTTGTGAATTAGATGAAATGTCAATATGTTTTGCATATTTATTAGCTAAATGATTTGCAATATCATTAACTTGAGCAAATGTAGCCGATGCATAACGAAGTGGATCTGATGTAAGATCAGGATATAAAAGATAAGTTTTATTTGGACGATTTTGAGCTTGATATTCGAGAAATTCAGGAATTGATTTAGCTGGAAGATTAGCAAGTAGATCGTTCTAAATAGATACCACATAAAAGAAGTAAGATAATGTTAAGTAAATTTCTACTGTTATTATTTCACTCGATAAAAATATATTATAAATTTTACCTGCATATTTTTTGCTTTATGTTTTTCAGTAATGTAAATTGAATGAAAGAAGAAATTATTAGAAACTGATATTCTAACACGCTAACCAGGTCTTATATAGAGAAGAGCGAAGGTCGTAAAGAAAGAAAGAATAGCCATTTAACATTCATAGTCAAAAGAAAGAGAAGAAGAGAGAGACAGAGATTATAACCAGTAATATCACTTCTTCTGTTATATATCGTACGTTTAGTTCGAAGGGTCATTGCAGACATTCAATATTGTTTAAGTAGGTATTCGTACTTTTAGTTCGAAAGGGTCATCGCAGATATTCATTATCGGTTAAATAGATACTCGTACTTTTATCGTTCTGACTGATAATTTTCTTTGATACAACTTCTAAAAGCAATATTTCAACGATAAGCAAACAATTGATTATCGATTGCGCAAATATTATCTTAAGCTGTTAAGAAAAAAAAAGTTCTTTGAAATTTTCAATATCATATAATTGATTGTTTTATGTATATGTGATAAATATAGTTTTGAGGCAGATGTAATAAATTAGAGTTAGGAGTAGAAAATGAGTTGTTTTAGTAATCTGATGATTCATTTTTTCCTATTGCACTCTTATATATATTTGGATTTTTTTTAAATAAATAAATCTATATTATTTTACAGAATCGAAAAGCTTCTATATCAAAAGACTGTCACAGTTAATTTAATAAACTATCATGTACAACTTGAAAGTATATCTTATATCCGATTGTTACGGACGATGATCTTCCTTTATAATCTTTGATCTTGAATTATTCATCCTATACAATATCGATATTCATAAAATCAGTCACAACTTATTTTATGAATATTTAATACTGCCTCTATCTATTAGAATAAATATTGTAATACATATATAACAATAAGAATTGTTTCTTTTTTATTCAGCGTGTTTACATCAATTTGAAACTTCACTATACTAACTGCAACTATTGTATTCTGATATTATAATGGGTGATACTCGATAAATTAGAAAATTTTGTAAATTAGTTCTTAGTATGATGTGAAAATTCATTTTTTTCTCAATAAATAATTATTGTTATTGAAATATTATCAAATCATATTGTTGAAAAGAATACAACTATTTAAATAAATGATCGCTATTGAGCAACATGTCTATATGTATATTTAGCTGGCAGAAATCGTTTACAAGAGTAGGCACTGATATTTTGTCAGCAAACTATATTCAATAGGGTTGAATCAAAAATGAAATATGTCGGAAAGAACTTTCTAACGTCGGATCTAGGTAATATCTTATAGTCGCTGAAGTTTTAGTGAAAGAGCAATCTTATTCGAATATCTTGAGTGAATGACTTATAAAGCAAATTCACATATGAAACTATCATTCGATAATATTTGGTAGTCACATAATTTAAACTCATTAAATCTAACAAACTGAGCTTACATGAAACTGAAATGAATATCTGATTTTTTGCACTGAATTTCATCATTTACAATGAAAACTGGTCTGATAAAAATCATTTTATAGAGCATTCATTTTTTAGAAAGAAAATATTGGAATCAAATATTAATAACAGTAGTTATTTTATATCAGTCGTTGTTTACTTATCAAAAGAAAAATAACATATAGACTGTTTTCATTTGAATGTATGTGATCAAGAAAAATATTTTCCTCTCTTAAAAGCTCACTTATATAGATAGCTTAATAGCGTGTGTAGCAAAATATGAATTTATAAATCAAAGAATCATAGAGATTATCGTTACTACTGTGACTTGGTGTCGTGTGAGAGACCGACCTGACATTGAGTCTGTGTCTATCATAGCACGCACACATTATTCACATGTAAGCAACCTAGAACAAGGCAGATAAATAAATAAATATGTATAATCAATATTATCTTCCAGAATTTTTATCAACATACACACAGACATAATGAAACAAAACACTTAGTGACAGAAAAAAAATGAAGATAATCAATCAAAGAATGAGAATAGACATCGATTGCAACAAAAGAAAGAAAGAAAGAAAGGAGTGTAACGACAAAATGAGAATTGTTCATCTTTTTATATATGTATATATACAAAAGACAAAATAGAAGAAAAATAAGCAAAAAAAATATCCACGTACATTGTTTTCCTTTTGTAATATCAGTAACGTGGACCATTAAATCCCATAGGTGCAAAGCCTGGTGGTGGAGCTAAAAATGGCATACCACCCATTGGGGCTAAATAACGAAAAATTGTTCCAAAGAAATAATAAAAATACAAAGTAAATAACTAAATACATACGTCTTACAAAATTTGCCATAGAAAGACCAACAGGCATTGGAGGCATTTGCATTTGTTGTGGCATCATCATTTGTTTGTATTTCGGCAAACAAGCACGAAATTCTTCCTAAATAAAATATTCAAATAATCATATAAAATTTCTTGTCTCAAATGACAATAGAAGATAATATATACTGTAATCTTATCTCATAAAAGTAATATAAACAGAAATATTCAAAAAATTAATAAATAGAATACTATTATGGCAGATATAATTTAGTTTTAGAATTAAATATTAAACTTACTAATGATATGTCATCATCTGGATGTATAATTTTTGCAGTACCAGCAACAGGTTCTATTTTTGCTCGATTTCCGGGCAATGATCCAAGATTCGTAGCTGATAAATTGGATATTGCTGCTGCAGCTGATGCCATTGTTGTGAGATTAGACGATGAATGACCATCATTATTATTCTATATTTTAATAAAAGATTGATTCTGATTTTTTTAATAAATTCAACTTACATCTGTAGCTCCACTTGGAAATAGTGGCTTAGAAGGAACTGGAGGAAGAAGATTATTTGGTGAATTACCCGGTGCCGTAGGAACCATAGGCATTGGTGGTCGTAATTGTTGCATCATTGGTACAGGCATCATAGGAAGTGGCATAGAAGAAATACCAAATGGCATACCAGGAAAACCCATTGGCATCATTGGTGCATTAGGCATCATACCCATGGGTGGCATAGGTGGCATACCCATTGGTGGTGGTTGTGGTACTTTAACAGTATCAGGAATATCTGAGTCATCTTTATCTTTACCAGCAAGTCGTTTTTCATGTGCACGAAGATCTTCTTCTGGTATTCCTTCCATACCATAAATTTCAATTTCAATATTATCTCGTCCTTTAAGTGCATTTGGTACTTTATCAATATTTTCTTTATGTACCTAAATGAAAGAAGAAAAAAAATTTTTATTTAATTTTTTTATAAATAAGAAAATAATATCTATACTTGTATTGAATGAATTTGTAAACCGGGTCCAGTATATAATTTCTTATGACATAAATGACATTTGAAATGTTTTGCTTTTTGATGTTGTAAAAGAATTTTTTCGTCATCAAATTCACGATTACAATACCAACACCAAGGTTTAGTTTGTTTCTTTTTCTTTCGACCCATAATTAAATAGATGTAAATAGGAAAATATAAGAAAAACTAAAATAAAAATATGCGTATATATATTATTACACTTAACTAAAAATATCAAATGCATTTCCACTGTTTTTTTTTTCTTATCTCTAAGGAATAGCAAATACAAAAGAACAAAAGCAATAGACAATAATGATTAAATATTTTACAAATAAAATAAAATAAAATAAACGAAATCTTTATGGTGCTCCAACAATACGATCCAATGGATCTTTAAGTCGTTGAAGATCATGTTCAACAATCATAATTTCATTTTTTAAAGCATTATAACGTGCTAAATCAAAATTTTTCTTTCGTAATAAACGATGTAAAATTTTTAAATAGAAATAATCGGACATATTCATATATTTCATATCATGTCGACGAAGTATATAATAACAATAAGCCATGAATACAGCTGAATATGAAATAAAATAAGTAAAAGGTTCCATTATATCCCAACTAAAATATAAAGAAAAAGCAATTTTTATTTAAACAAAAAAAAATGAAAGTACCTATAATCAATCCAAACTAATCGAAATAAAACACCGGTTTGAAATGACATGGCAGCAAGAATTGACCATTGAACCCTTAAATAAAATACAAAAAATATTTATTATCCTTATTTTCTATAATTGTTTGTCAAGATGATACTAAATAATAATCTATTTTTAACCTAAAATGTCACCGTGTTCGTAAAAGTACATAGAAAACAATAATTAAGTATTCGCATTCTGTTGTTTTCAATGATATGATACTTGTCTATGTCTTAATATAAACGATAATGAATCATACTTTGAAATATTAATATTGATTTCTACTGAATAGAGACCTGCACGGAGTCAAGTAAATTTCATGTCAGTAATTCAACTTTAACGTTAAAAATTATTCAAGTTCATAGTTTTGTTGTCTGACATTTTCTCTACAAAATTATATATTTTGAAGGATAGATCGATGCTTTGTTGAACCTCGCCAACACAAAAGAAAATCGGAGTCATTTTCGACTCCGACTTTTTCTGTATTTTATTTTGGTTTGTGAGACTCGATAAGACGTCTGCCGATCTTTCAAAATACGTAATTTTATAGAGAAAATGTCGGACAAGAAAACTATGAACTTAAATAATTTTTAACGTTAAAATTGAATTATTAACATGAAACTTACTTGACTCCGTGCAGGTTCCTACTACTGAATGTGTATAACACTCAAAGTTAATACACGTATTATTCACTCCTTTTATTCAATATTGTATGTATATAGATAAGATTACTAACCATTTTAAACGTCGAATAGCTTTATTAGCAAGTTGATGATGAAGTTCATTGAGAGGTTGAGCAGATTCACGTAAGAATGCTAACTGTCTTTCTAATTCATGTTCACGATACATCACATATTGATTAAGACGTAAATCATGATAAAGTTTTGTAACTGAATTTGATACATCCGAAAGTACATCTCGAGCTGGTTTATTTGATGTAAATAAAGTTGGCGGTTGAACATTATAGGATGTTTCATTAATACGTAATGTAAATGGTTCTTCAAACATTAATTCAACTGGTGAATTTCGTGAAAGACGAGATCCATCAGAAAGAAAAATTGATGCTCGATCAATACCACGATCTTCTTTCTGTAAAACATCAACAAAATCACCAATTGTTGTATTAAATGGTTTTAACTAAAAATAAAAATGTTATTTCTATAAAATATATTTATTATTTCTCTTACTTGAAAAACACATGATTCACCTCGACTTGGTAGTGGTACGGATATATTTGCAAATCCATCTTTAAATTCAATTTGTACGGGTGATGATGATGTTGTTAGCAGACGAATAAATTTAAAATTTATCGACGGATTATATTTTGTTAAAAGTAATCTGTGAAATAGCATTGTTCTAATCTACAAATCACATCTAAAATGTAAAATTACTATGAAGGAAAAAAAAACGTCCGACATTCATTTGTAAATATCACTAATTAACTGACAGCACAATCACTATCACCCTCTTTTTTCATATTTAATTTTTTTAATTCATCATGTACGGTTTTTTCGAAATCAAGAATAGCTTTTGGTTTTTTATACTAAATAAAAAAACAAAATTTATTTTTAATAAGAAAAGTAGGATATTCTTACAGTTATAATTAATGTATTATTTGCATGAGAATACGCTAAATTACTTTCTTCTAATGGAAGATTTAATCGATCAAGATCAGCAATTGAAAAACGTTTGAAATATCTACAAATAAGTTTATTCTTTTGATTTATTTCATTAAAATATTTACTTTTTATTTGTTGTTCGTAAAACAAATTCTCGTTTATCTTTATCAATGGTTAATTGATATATATCAACTGGATAAGGTAAGTTTCTTATACGAATTTCAAAACAATCATTTTTATCATTTCTTGAGAATAATGGCTAATCAAAAGAAAAATTTGCAAATTTTTATTTTACAAAAAATTGAATACATACTGTTGTTGTACTTTCCGACATGCCAAGTGTATTATCTCCTAATGGTTTTGTTTCATAACTTTGACCGATTTCGAATGTCCATATATCTGATGAAGCAAGAGTTTTTAAACCACTGCTTGGTTTTTGACGCCATTTTCGAACTATATTTATTTTTTTTTGTTGAGAAAAATTATATTAAATATTTTACTTAAAAGTAAGTTTGTTTTTGCATCATATTCTTCTACCATTTCAGTTTGATCATCGAATGTATAATGAACCTTTTTTCGATCTTAAAATAATTATTATAGATTTGTTTTTTTTGATAAAGAATTTTTAGAAAAAAACGGTACCATTTTGAAGTAGACCAGCTTTTTTAGCTGATTTTAATTTTTCAATCCAAGGTAATATTGTAGATTGTGTCATTGATTGAAGAAATTCGCGCTTGGTTACTTGTTTTGGTCTGCTTGCGAAATGCAACAATGATTAAATTGTCCAGAGAATATTTGTTTGAAATTGTATGCAATGAAATTATTCTTTAAATTTATTAGAAAAATTTTTCTATTTAATTTGAAAATAATTACGAAAAGAATAATTAATAACCTTGTAGAAGGTTATTTTAATTCAAAAAATAATTTTATAGATGTCTCTGGCATTCATTGACATTGAGAGAGATTATTATATATGTTGCTGTTCTATTACTTGTCACATAAATCAAGAAGAAGCTATTCTAATAACAGCTACTTTTGTATATTAGATATATATATATATATGTATGTTTTTCTAATTCGTTACCATAGTAACTTCATCAAGTACTATATTGATTCGTCTTGCACGTATAAAAACTACTATGAAACATAACAGTATCGCTACAGATGGGAATTTTCATCTTATTCTCGCAGGACATTTACATTTGAATAGAAATTTAATATAACTTACTACTATTAAATAAATATGCTGATAATATGTTTTGTTGTGACATTTGATCAGTCATCATCAGAATATAGATGGATTAAATATCTTCAAGAATAATGAATGTCAACATGATTTCTCCTATTTATCAACTAACATTATATACTACTTTGTCTGAGTTAATAAAGCAATCTGATACTGAATTTTGGAAATATTTATTAATCATTAAATATCTTACTTTGTTAATACCACTTAAATAGTGGAATTGTCACATCGTGTAGTATCGGTTTACTAGTGCATCTCAAGAATATATTAAAAAATCATATTCACATTTAATCTTATCAACTCTGTAATTATCTTATAATTTAAACAGTTCTATTTCCTATCATCATTGAAAAACACTTATACTGATTACTTCTACACAAACATTTCTTATCGATTCTTATCGTATCCATGCATTACACTCAGACAAAAAAAGAAAACCATTTATTCAATTAACCTTTTCCGGTTGGCTATTCGTAAAAATGTCGTACCCCCCTACGGCAAAATCCGACCAGAAAAGATTAATTGAGATATTATATTTCGAGCATGAAAAATAATGAATTTTATTATTAATTGATTATATTCGGATTAATTTATTTTTTAATAAATCAGTTTAAAACTTCTTTGCTACTTCATTCATTTTATCAAGAACAATATTAGCATGTTTTTCGGCAAAAATCAATGCTGGACGAAAACGTACAGCAACATCACCACATGCTCCCATTTGAATACCTATAGAAAATAAAAATCTCATTAAAAACTAATTTCATAGATTTATTTTTCCTACGTACCAGCATTTCTCATTTGAACAAGAAATTTATCTCGTACTGATGCATTTGGCATATCAAATGCGCAAAATGTTCCAAGACCACGAATATTATAAAATAATTGTGGATATTTTTGATTTAAACTTTTCAAACCATTTAATAAAACATCACCAGTTTTTTTCGTATTTTCGATTAAATTTTCTTGTTTAACTGTTTTTAAAATAGCATCAAGTACTAACATTTTTGCTGGTTCACCCATCCATGTATTAAATATACGATAGGGCTACATAAGAAAAAAAGAAAATCAACGATATAATTCGTTTTCTTGTTATTAATTAACCTGTTTTGGTTGAAATTCACTTTTTGCAAAATAACCACCTGTTTGAAATTTTTTTGAAAAACTAACTAAATCAGGTGATTCAGGTAAATTAAAATGTTCATGTGCCCAAAATTTTCCTGTTGCACCAAGACCAGTTTGTACTTCATCAATAAGTAATGCTGCATTATTCTGAAATAAATAACGAAATTTTTCGAATTATTTTTTTCTTATCGATAATCAAACTTTTTTAATAAGTTTTTGCAGACGTTGAAAAAATGTTGCACTACCATGATAATCCCCACCTTCACTTTGAATAGGTTCAACTACAACACCCACAACTGGATTTTGTTTTGATTTATATTCATGAAATAATTCTTCGATCTAAATAAAAAAAAAATAAAAGCTTTTAAGCAAAGCCTAAAGGGAATTATTCATCAAATGCTTTTATGTTCTATAATCAAAACAAAATGATAGTTGATATGAATGATAAACATTCTTATTATAATCAAGGTTAAAAGGCAATCAGCATGATTCATTCGAAGACAAGTCGTAGCAAACTTTTCAGTTTTGTCTTATAGAATAATTAATAAGAAAGATTCTTTTCGTAAGATAGAAATCTGATACTTCAACTGCTCAAGTAATTTTCCTCATCAATGAATGGTGTCGAATTTTATCAGAGAACACAGATGAATCTTTACTAACTTATTGATATCTCCTAGACTGGGGCGTAGCGAGGTCTCCAAGGCAGGGAGGCGCAAAACTTCAGTACTTTAAGTTCCAAAAACAGGGGGAGGGCGTGACACCCCACACGCCCCCTAATCACTACGCCCCTGCTCCTAGATTACGTCTATTTATATGTCATTCATTTCTCAAATAATTTTCATATCATCATAAATTCATTCTAAAAAAAAATGCTTACACGAGCTAAACATCTTTCATCTTCTTTTTGATTTTCTCGTTGATTTTCTTCTAATGGATATTTGTATCTTGGAAATGGTGCAATTGGCCAATCGAAACTTGGAATATCGAGTTTATGAATAGCTTTTGAATGCGTACATGATAATGCACCTAAAGAAAAATAAATAAATAAATTCAAAATAATTTATCTCTATTCTTCTATTACCAAATGTTCGACCATGAAAACCTCCTTCAAATGACATTATCGAAACTGTTGGACATCCTGGTGCTTGATTATACAATGATGATTTTAATTCTTCTTCAGTAAACGCTTTTCCATCACGATTTTTATTTGCATGCCAAATACATATTGCTTTGAATGCATTTTCATTTGAACATGAACCACACATCATTGGTTGAACATATTCAAGACCTTTAGGTGCAATCTATAACACAGATATGTTTTGATGGGAAATAAAATAGTATAAAGATAATAATTACTGGAAGTAATGTTTGATTAATTTGTTTAATAAATTGTGGTGTTGGATGAACTCCAAGTGCTGGTCGATTGACAAGTTGACTCTATTACGAATTAAATAATTTTATTTTTAAAAAGATAAAAACAAACTAGATTTTCTGGATTTTGAAAAACTTTTTGAATTGATGGATGATTATAACCTAATAGAGAATATCATTTTAATATAATTATTTCTATCGAAAAAATTCGAGTATGATACCTAAAGGAAGCGAAGCAATCTGTTCATAAACATCTAACATAATATTTCCATCAACATCAACTGAATAATTTCCAATTGATTTTTCAACATCAAGAACAAAGATTGTACTTAATGAGTTCTAAAGTAATTTATATATATACAAAGATTATATTCGATTAATTTACTTGAGTTTTTTCCAAATCATTCATATATTGTTTAGATAAAGGTCCCTAGAGAAATCAATATGTAAAAGTAATTTTATAAAATAAAAAAAAACGTTTTTCTTTTACCGGAATTGCTGTTTTCATTTTTGGTCCAGATGGTTCTTGACTGAGTACACTGTTTCCTAAATTGAATACACATTTGTTTTTGTTTTTGATATTGTTACATTATTCATAATTAACAAACCTCGACATGAAGAATATGTGTGAGAAAAACTACGAGCTTGAAGAAGACGTAAAGCTTTCATATCTAAATGGAATATAATGAAAGTAAATAGAAATCCTAGTCGCATCCATAAATATATAAGATTGTTTTTCGATAGAGCCTCGATTGCAGTGCAAACTGACGAAGAGTATAAAAAGAGAGCAAACATAAATACTACGTCTTGTTTTGACGAGGTTGCTCCATTTATTTATGGCTTTCATCATTCTTTTTTTTTTGCCCTTCGTCATCATCTTATCTTATCATTGCATGATTCGAGAACAATTGTTTTGATCGAATACACATATGTGGTATTTCATGAAATGCAATTTATTCATAGAAGTAATCAAAACAAGAATAAAAACAGTTCGAACGGAAATTGACATATAGGAAGCACATTGTGCTAAAAAATTCAATTACAGAATATCTTCACTAGCGTCATCTTTTCATACAAATCTGATTTGTTATTTAATTCATCAACTACGTTCATATACATTGAAACTAAGAAAAGTTTTTTTTATTTTTGTTTAACAAACGATGGTGCCAAAAAATTCGTAAGTTCTTTATCTTTTAACATATTCATAAATTCTTGTTTTGATATTTTATCATCATTATTTAAATCTAAAATAGCCATAATTTCATATGATACATAAGTTACACTATGTTTTTCATGATCAATTCCATATAAAATAAAAAGTGCATGAACTATTTGATTTATTTCATTATAATTAATTATACCATCACCATCATGATCATATGCATTATAAAGCCATTCAAGTTTTTCACGTGGTGTACTAGAATTACTATGAATATAAATAGCAAGAAGAAATTCATCAAATTGTATAAAACCATCTTTTGATAAATTATCAAATGCCCGAAAAATAAATTCGGAATAAACTTCTGATGATGCAGTTGATGGTAATAATTGTTGATAAAAATTCATAAATTCTATTTTTGTTAAACATCCTGAATGACAACGAGTTCGAAATGTTTCATAATAAGAAAGAATTTGATTCGAAGAAAATTTTGTTCGTTTTTTTAAATATTCAATTTGATTCGATGTAAGTTCATTTGTTGTTGCTGTTGCTGTACATATTGATTCATCATCTGTCTAAACAATAAATAATAAGATTAGAAAACTATAAATATTGAACTAACTTTTAAATTCCATTTTGTATTATTAAACATTGGAGTCATTAATTCAAGTAAATCTGTACATTGTTTACATAATTGTATAAATTCATGACAATTTAATTGTCCATTACTATTCGTATCAAATTTATTAAATAAATATTTTAATTCATCTAATCGATTATTTGTTATTATACGTCCATGTATATCATAGATTAAATAACATAAATCTAAAAATTCATATTCATCGATTTCTTGATCTTCATTTGTATCGTAAAAGAGAAAAATCCATCGTAGTTTTTCATCAGTATCGGTTTCAGGTAAACTAATTGCTTTGAAAAAAAGAATTTCTTTGAAATTCAATCGTCCATTTTTATCCGTATCAATATGATGAAACAAACGTTTAAGCAATGGTTGGGAATTAGATAAATGTTTTAATTCATCAGAATATAAATTACAGAATTGTTCATAAGTAGCATAACCACGTGGATAATAAGTTAAAAAACGAACATGATAATCATTAATCTGTTTTCGAGTAAATTTTGTATGAAGAATTATATAGGATAATTCACGTTCACTCAATTCTGGACGTTCACTGCGACCAGACTGAAGATTACCCATCTTCTTCAATCTATATCTCTAGTAATAAGTAGCGTACGCGTCACAAATGGCTTCATAGATAATATTATTAGCTTTTTCTTTTCTTTTCTATTTTTTTTTCTATATCATACGAGAAAAACATATATTCTCGCCGTTGACGAAGGAAGGAGAGTGCAGGAAGCAGATAACGTCATGGGTTACAAAAAGAATTCTTTGTTATTATATGATTCATAGAAGTCATAAAGATTTTTTTCCCGTTGTTTCAGATCAATGTAAACAACTATGTTTTCTTCACAAAATCATTCATTCGTGCCTTTTCGTATTCCAACTTATAATTATTTACAATTTGTAACATAACATTGTTTTCTTCTTTCTTTGACTTGGAAAACTACACATGTAAGAAAATTTTAAATAAAAATATTTATTAAAAGTTTTTCTTTTTTTTAGTTTTAGTTATATTTATTTTTATGTGATATATTTGTCTTATACATTTCTATAAATAATGTCTCGCAGTGTTCGTGATCTTCGTGAATTAATTTGTTTATCTCGTTTTGGTTTTCGTGCTGATGAAAATGTATTAGAAACTGATAATTCTAATGAAACAAATAATACAATACTTTTTTATTTTGATCCATCATTACTTAATAATTGGCTTGAAATAACATCATCTCGTTTAGAAAGATTACGTTCATTAACAACAGATAAATTTGTTAATTTTATTTATTTTTGGTTGAAACAATTTGATTATCAACATAAACAATCATTATTTCGAATGGAATTTGAATTATTTATTGAACATTTATTACTTGCATTTACACCAAATGATGTTGATGTTATACAAATAAATCAATTTGCTAAACAAATACTTCATGATATTGATAAGCAAATAGGAGAATATACAATTGAAAATGATTATAATTTTATTTATTTTATTGATGTATTTAATCGTTATAAACGTGATGAACAATATCGAAATTTATTAGCTAGTTTACCAAATGAATTAACATTGAATATGGATAATCGTTTACATTTACAATGGATGTTAGCTATACGCGCATTTGGCCTTGTTGCTATATGTACAGCAGCTGTTGAATTTTTTGAAAAAATTCAAGAAACACTTGAACAAAGTAGAGCAACAGGTATATAACATACACTAAAGTTATACAACCAGGGTCTAGCCCCTGCAAAACTCGAAAAGCTGTCTGTCTTTCTGCCAAAATTTTTAAAGTTCTGCTGAAAACTTGGTCAGAAACCTGATTTTTATGCTATTTTCGCCATTTTTCCGCCAGAAACTCCAATAAAAACACTTTTTTTGGGCAAAATTTCGCAGAAAGTGTGTAGCTTAAGTATTGTCTACATTATATGCGTCGGAAAAGCTATATGACGGCACTTTTGAAAACAATCGGGAACCCTGTATACAACAGATTTTTAAGAATTTAATTGACGAATCTTTGACACTTGAAAGGTATTTTGAAAAATTATAGTTAACCGTTTCAAGTCCATAGCTCAGTCAATGGAATTTGCGTCGAAATATGATTGCGAGCTATCGCTAAATCAACCTTTGGAATATCATCAGGAGTCACTTCTAATTTGATTCGAGCATGAAAGACCATCGTTCGTTCTTTTAGACGTATAGTAACACCAAAAAACGTTTGATTTTTGGGTCACATTTTGGCTGTGATAAGCCTTATCACATCTAAAAACTGATCATACTTCCTATCTGAGTGATTTCATTAGGGTTATAATTAATATATAGATATATATGCTAAAGCCTCTCATACTGATATTTCTCAATATCACGTGTAATTGATGTGCAAGAATATAGTACCTAATATATAAGTCATTGATTTAAATCGATCTGTTAAACATAGCAGTTATTTCGTATTCTCATTTCAATCATAAAGATCACGTATAAAAATCTTTCGAATATATTAAATTACAATATTAATATCTTAACATGTAATATTTTTCATCATTAAGAATGTAGCGGTTTCAAAAAGTTTCGCAAAAAATCAGTCAAATCCTAAGACCCATATCCTCACTTTTAGCAACTTAGCATAGATCGCGATTATTTCACCAAAAATCACCAAATTTTTGATACATTCGGACACTTTCATGAGGCTGCGAAATAGCTCTAAAATTTTATTCAATATATTTTCTTTCTAGGTGAACGTCAGTCATCTAAAAATGATGATAAACCTACATTCAATGATCCATCAGAACAATTTCGAATGCGAATTTTAACTGCATTAAGGTTTAATTTAAACATTCCGGAAATTTATTTAATGTTAAATTGTTGTTCTATTTAGAAAAGATCATATTGATAGTATTGAATATTTCATTAAAACTAAACAATTAACTGGTGATGCTCTTGATGATCAAAATCGAAATATTCTTTTTCATGCATTAACTCTCGAAAATATTCCTATGATCGAACATTTACTTAAATCAGTTGAGTTAATTCTAGTTTTTTTTCATCATTTAAAGAAATCTATTCATTATTTTAGAATTTACCGAACTTAGATATCAATTCAATTGCTCAATCCGGAAATAGTCTTGTTCATGTTTGTGTTACTCTTCAATCAATTCCTCTTATTGAATTATTAATAAAATATTATCCAACTATAAATTTAAATCAACGTAATTATCAAGATGCAACACCACTTCATCTTGCAATAATTTATGATAATATTGAATTAATTCGTTCTCTTATTCAATTAGGTGCCGATAAAAATTTAACAATGAAAACTAAAACATGTTTACAAATGTCTACTGAATTTAATTATGAGAATTTAATTGATTTTTTTTCTAAACTTGTTTAATTGTCAATATAAAAAAAAATCAGTTTTCGTTTTGTTAAAAGAATATTATTATTATTATTATTATTATAAGAGAACGAACGAAATACAATCATATGACGATAACCATAACAACAACAAAAAAAGAAAAGAAGAAGAAAAAGGGAATGTATGTCTATGTATTATAAGAAACTCAAAAAGAATTTGATTCTTGAAAAATTTTCTTGTCTTTATTTCGAAAACATGGAAAGAAATTTGTGGGTGATATTTTGATATTTTCAGCTTTTTGTTTTTCTTCAAATTGTATACCCGAAGCAAAAAGACTAAGAGCTTGACGATGAACACGTATTTGTATTTCATTTCCATGGATTAATTCACCATCACAAGACCAATTACCTGCTTGCTTTCTACCTGTATTTATTGGACGTATAAGAACTTCACTCACACGATATCGTTCAACATTTGGTAAATCTTCTATTGTTCGACTATCATTAGCAACTTGCCATAGAAAACGTAGAAAACCTGTACGCCAAGAACGTTTAACAAGAATTAAATCAAATGATCCATCACCTAAAAAATAAAATTTTCGGTCTTTTTTTTCTTCTTTTTCTTTAACTAAAATTACCTAGATGAACAAATGGTGACATTCCATATTTACTTTTTGCACAACGACATGGCATATTAAGACAATTGATAGTTGTATATCTACCTTCACGTTTAATTTGTAATGGTAAATGAATTTTACTAGGATCATGTTTTTCTTCGTCAGCACATAAATCACAATTTCGACTACAAAATGCAACAACTGGTGTTACAATTTTGTCAATTGTATCGGTAGATTTCGTTTTAAAACTATCATCTGTTAATGATAAATTACTAGTATTTATTAATTTTTGAGAATCAGATGCAACAGATGATGTTATACCACTATTATTTGATGATGATGATGATGTTGTTGTTTTTGGATGAAGAATTTGTGTTGGTTTATGTGGAGATAATGTTAGTGTTACTTCACTATGATATGATGTATTACGAATAAATTGACAAAATCCAGCTAAATCATATCGTAATGGACCCAGACAACGCCATCTATCTGACTGTTGAATAATATCACCGAAAAATCCATATGCAAGCATTGTTGCCATAAAACGGACAAAACCATTCTCATTGTGTACCTATATAGAGATAAGAATTAATGACAAAATATCTCGAATAAATGATTTTAAGTCAATAATATATTATTGAGTTTTTTCATACTTGAATGGGCGCTAGGACAAAACGAATTACTAGTAAGTTTTTGATGTTGGACAATGTATGTACATGGAATGTGGATACTCGATGTATCCGAGCTATACGCCTGTGACATTTTGTTCGGTCACTACTTGAATGTAATATCTATATCGATGACTCATATACTTTCTTGAAGTACTCGCTAACGTGTTTTATCAGAAAAGAAAAAATACGAAGATTTGTTCTCTTACTGTTGTTATATCAATTGAAAGTGATTCTCCAACAATAATTTGTAGTGCACTTGTAACTGGATCATTTAAGCCAGTTGTGCCAAAAACGACAGCATCTGTTGAACCAGCTGGTATAATACCAATTCGCAATTTAGGTCGTACTATATTCACTTGTGGGTTGTTAATATTTATTTGCTCGTCATGAGCTGTTCTTAATAGAAGACCATGACATAATTCCGCAAACATCCCATCACCACCAACACATATAATACCATCATAATTATCAAGTATTTCATTGATAACATATTCTCGTGCATGATTAGCACGTTCTGTATATATTGTATCAACAGTTATGTTTGCTTCTTGAAATATAGGTAATACTTTCTTATCATAGACAGGACGTGCTCGACCTAAAATTTATATCATATAATGATGATGATGAGCAAAATAACATATGACTCTTGATTTCTTATCTATATGTCAAAATTTTAACCTTTGTCAATATTGTTATTTAAATACATTGATATCAGAGAAAAAAAACTAGAAGTTCAAGTTTATTTTAGACATGAATGTTTTTGATATTCTATAGTGATGTTAAAATTAGATGCATAATTTGCCTTGAGAGGAAAGAAGTATGTCGAGCTTTTATTCTCCGGTGTTTGTTTACGCATCGTTAAAAAGACGTCATTTTATACTGTTTCCATAGAGAACAGACAGAAGAAAAAAACGAGTTTCATTAATTTTTACAAGATTTCTTCCTACCTTTGCCGGATAATGGATTAACAAAAGCTAACAAACGATGTGGTCTTTGTATTAATGTTGTTAAACATAAATTTAAATTTGAATATAATTCATTAGCTACATCTTCTGTATCCATTTCAAGTTCTAAACTTTTGATATTCCATCGAATTGAATTTGATACATCAACATAATTAATTTTAATTGTTGTTTTTGATAATAAAATAGCTTCACTATTTGAATCTGACAATGAAGAAAAAAATCTTCGAAAACTAAATTGTCCACTTTTTGAATTATTTGAAGTTAATTGTGTTTGACTTGAATCTTGAGATTGTTCAAAAATAGGAATTGTTTTAACATCGGTATTTCGATCAGATACATCTAATGTTTGTAACTGAAGACTATTACTAAAATTTCTATTAGATTTTTTTGATATTGATGCTGTTTGTTGAATATTAAGCAAATGATTAAGAATAATTGTATTCGGAATGTTATTATTTATTTTTTTATCATTTAATAATTCAAAATTTAATCGAGTTAAATCAGGTTTTATACGATTGAATGGAATGTCAGTTCCGGTAATATCCAAAGAATCTGTTCTTAATTGAACATTTTTAGATGAAATTATATCGGATTTTTCATCTTGATCATCAATATAAATACGTAAACGATAGAGATCATTTTTGATATAACATGTTGTTGAATATAAAATGGACGGCATTTGGTTTTTTTTTATTTTTGAAGGAAGAAATATGGCAAATAATAAATAATAGAAGAATATGTGAATGTTTAATATAATATTGTAACAGGTTGTAAACAATAAATAAATATATATATGTATATATATAAATGTACAGTTTTACACAGGTCGGATATATGTCGCTTGCCGCTTTTTAATGGACAACGACATTTGTGAGTCCTCGTGATGGCTAGAAGAGAAGAAAAAAAA
>CAJNOI010000013.1:122003-132535 GCA_905250115.1 Adineta steineri | reverse complement strand
TCCTATATGATTTTGTAGTTCCGAGCTTACAGAACAGCTACATGAATGTTGTTTTCGTCACACCACTAAACTCGGCACTAGACTTGCTATATAAACAGACGTAACTGGTTCTGATATTCGAATATAAATCTTCACACATTAATTTCCAAACATCATTACAATAATTAACAGGTGAGTTATAATGTTGATGCCAGTTCCTTTTTAATGATACGTGAATCTATGATGTATAGAGCAGTTTTTGTTAAAAAAGTATACTAAGTGTTGTAAAGCTTAAAAGTATAAACGTGTAAGTTGAGGTATTCTATTCAGTTGATATCCGTTTCCATTCTTTTACTGTCTTTCACCTATTCACATTCAGACGCTCAGTTTTTATTACGATCTTTAATATAAATATAATATTCGCATTAAACATATGGGGAAAATCGTGATAAAGTTGTAGTATACCCATATTGACCTAACTGAATGAACGCTAAATTCAAAACAGACGTGTTTGTGTTTGAATGACTTTCGTTGGTATGTGTCTATCACATAAGTACGGTTGCACTTCCTATAGATTCTAGGAAAATTTTCTAAGTTTATAGTGAATCTAGGTTCTCATAATGGATATCTATGTATATTCTTTCAAATAAAAAGTAAATAAATTGAATAAGAAGTTCTTTTTCAGAAATAATACTTTTTATTTAATTAATATTTCGAATCTGATTTACCATTATTTAACCGCATTATACATGCAAGCAGAAATATAGTCTAAATGTATTAATATAAAACTCATCGTAAGCGAACTAGTTGACAATCGGAAGTGGTCTGAAGAAAAAAAATAGACAAATAGTGTGTGTTTATTCGTTGATGTTGTGTGTAAAGAATGTGTTATAAATGCATACAGCTAACTAATGCAGCATTTATCGCCATTTTTCGTTAGTGTGATACGTGAATATTATTGAAGTATCGAGGAAGAAGGTTTACGCATCAATAAACACACATGTACAGAAAGTAAGAAAAGCAAAGGACGTGAATGTCAATTTGCTTGAAGCACGTGGACTATACGTAAGAGAGTGTAGTGGCTGACATCATAACAAAAACTTTTTATTATGTATTTTATGATTGTATAAACTTTTGCGAAAGCTTTGAACAGTAAAATCTCTCTAAAATGTTCAGCTATCATGCTTAACGAGGAGAATAAAGATTTTTTCACAATTTTGATATTATTCTGTCAATGAACTGATAAATTTTATCAGATTATGTCCTGATACCAGTTCTCACCTGGTTACAAATACATTCTGTTCACTAATATCACCAGGATATATACCATTACTACATGTTTGGTAACATTTGAAATACAGAAAAAGTACATGTCGATGATCTCGAGCAGAAAGTAATAGAACATATAGAGAATCAATATTATACTGTGAGAAATTAGTTAGTTATCTCCTATCAATTATTTTCTGTTCACGCATTTATAGTTAAAAATAGCCGCGTTGTATGATAATGTGAAATATTCTGTGAAATTAGGGATATCAGTCGAATTCTAAATATGTCGTTCTTGCTATCAATCAACACACACCAAAAATAGATCGAAAGTTTATGGCTAATATATTCTATTGATGAAAAATACTTAAGGCATTTCTATTTTGTTAAACTAACCGGATTGAATAGAAAACTATCGTATATCGACTACGCAAGCAAGTGTTTGTTACATAATTGAAAAATAAGAAATTGAAGAAACGAAAGTGCTAAGCTGATAGAAATAACAGAATTTACCTTTAGATCATATAATAAGTTTCACTTGTCTATATCGAGACGACATGTATCAATTCATATTGCTGCTGTGCAACTTCGTCACTATTGTCAACGCTGCCAGATTGATATCTTATCGACCAAATGATTCTTTTAATATTCAGAATTCTAATACACACTGGTCTTTTGGCTACACCCAACCTACTGACCATCTAAGCTTTCAGCCATATTCATCATATGTGGGTAACGTTTATGGAAATCCAGTCTTCAGCAATCTGCAAGAAGCAACAATGTCGGGATTTGCGGTATGGTGTACCAGTACTACATTAGGTGGTCTGAACTACGTTAATAACGGCTTAGTTGGTATAAATTCAAATAGTCAAACAGATGTGCAACTCGGCAACGGATTTTACTTGAAACCTGGTCAATTAATATTTCATCCTGGCGTTAACAATGCTCATGCGTGTCTTCGTTTTACAGTTCCGTTAGCTGGCTTCTATGATGTGGAAGGTATATTCTTTTCACCGGGACTTCCTAGTACTCCAAATGGGTATGCAACCACAGATGTACATTTGTCCATTAATAATGTTGAGCTTCGATCGTTGTGGATCAATCAAAACTCAGGCATGTTGATCTTTCGTCAAATTTATTTGAACGTTGGTGATTATGTTCAATTCGAAATTGGATGGGGACAAAACAATAACTATGGTTCTGATACAACTGCTGCAAATATTACAATTGTAGCCTACAGCTAAATTATTTCTCACAGTACTTGAAGGGACATCTAAAGATTTTATTTTATTCTCTAATACATTTTATCTAATGCTAACACTTTAATAAAAATAGTTTTTAAAAAACCAATAAACTACAAATTTTTTCGTTTTGATTTCGGTTGTGGATTTTCATTTTCTTTTTTTAAATACATTCTACAGAGACAATCATCACTAACTTGAGCAATTGATAAATATGAATTTTTAGATGTATCATTTGAAAATACACAATTATCCTGGAATAAAGAAAATTTTGAAGGTGAACAATTCGCTTTCATCAACTTCATTATCACATAACCAAAATCAGTCACATTGAATATAAAAAATGTTATATGATTACTCTTCACATTCTGTTTCATCCGTTTATCAATCAAGATATGCAACAAATCTTTCTTACTCACATCTCAAATTTCGAAATATATGATCTTTTATGATCTGTCATATGCTAAACCCTGTAAATTCGATCATCCACTTCATATATCTTGTGATTGAGTAAAGTTTAAAAATATTCTTTGATATTGTTATTAATTAAAGAAAAGAATGTATTGCCCTCTCACTTACTCAAGACAGACGAAAACCTATATCGATTTCTATCTTTATTTCTCTTTTTTTAAATACTATGTATTTTTACTGATAAGACAAGGATAATTTGTGTATGGGTGTGGATGTCGGTGTTGTTTCTATCTCACACCCACACCCAAGTCTTTTTCAACGATTATTTTCTAAAATAGAAAAAAAAAGATAAAGACGAGATTAAATCTATGAGCCTTCGAAGTTTGGTAAGAAAAATAAATAAAAACTATTTTGTAAATACAATTTAAAATTTAGTTTCGTTATGCTACGTGGTTTGATTTGATTTTAATATTAATATCGATTATAGCTGCTACTGCTAATGGTGCTTCATTTCCATTATTAATGCTTGTATTTGGAAATGCTATTAATACATTTACTGATCGTTCATTTGACTTATGTTCATGGAATTTAACAAATATATCTCTTCAATATTGTCCATCAGGTGTACAATTAACATCAACAAATTTTTATATATCATCATCGTAAATATATATTTTTGAAAAAAATTTTGTTTTTGCGCAACTAAATTATATAATTTAGATTATGTAATTTAACTGATTTAAATATAACAAACTCAAGAAATTTTAAAGATCAAATTCAAAAACAATCTTTATATATAGTCGTCTAAGGTTGTTGTATGATTTTCAAGTATAGCAGCAGAAAGACAAACACGAATCATTCGTCAGAAATTATTTCGATCAATTGTTAATAAAGGAATAATTTATTTTGATATGAATAAAACTGGTCAATTAAGTACAAGATTAACAGATGATATTAATAAAATTCATGATGGTATTGGTGATAAATTTGCATTAGCAACACGCTATATTGCTTCAGTTATTTCTGGTTTTGCACTTTGTTTGTTCTTTTTCTTTTCTTTATTAATACTAAAAGATCATATTTTTTTTGTTAGGTTTTTATATAGGATGGAAATTAACCTTAGTTATTCTATCAGTAGCATCATTAATATTTATTTCAACTATAGTAATGTCCAAAGTTAGTTAATTAAAAAAGTATTTTTAAAAACAAAAATATTTGTTTATATAATTAGCTTATAACGAGTTTAACATTGATGGAATTAAAAGCTTATGGTAAGGCAGGTGCTGTAGCTGAAGAAGTGCTTAGTTCAGTTCGTATTGTTTTATCTTATAATGGACAAGAACGAGAAAAGAAAAGGTTTGTAAATAAATATTGTAATGAATCCAAATAGAGAAATATTTTTGTTAGGTATAAACAATATTTAAATGAAGCAAAAGAACGTGGAATACGAAAAAGTGCAGCTAATGGCTTGAGCACGGGTGTTTACTGGCTCATTGCTTATTGTTCATATGCATTAGGTATTTCATTTACTATTAAACTTGAAAAAAATTTATTTATTTAAAAAAAAGGTTTCTGGTATGGATCAAAATTAATTCAACATGGAGACTATGATATTGGAAAAGTCATGATTGTAAGTTAAATTCAATTTAGATTTTCTGTTTTTTAGAATTTCTCATTATTAATATTATAGGTATTTATTACAATGGTAGTATCTGTTTTTGATTTGGGACAAGCTAGTCCACATTTACAAGCATTAGCTCAAGCTAGAAGTGCTGCATCATTTGTATGGACTATTATTGATGAAGTAAAATCTATTTTTTTAAAAGAATGAATTATTTTTATTTATTATTAACTAGCCATCAACAATTGATAATAATTTAGATGAAGAAATCAAAAAAAATGATTTAATTGGTAATATTAAATTTTCAAATGTTACATTTTCTTATCCATCACGTTCTGATATTGAAATATTAAAAAATATTTCATTTAATGTAAAACAAGGTGAAACAATTGCATTAGTCGGTTCATCTGGTTCAGGTAAATCAACATGTATTCAATTATTACAAAGATTTTATGATTTAAATTCTGGTTCAATATTAATTGATGATAATGAAATAAATAAATATAATTTAAAATGGTTAAGACAAAATCTTGGTGTTGTTAGTCAAGAACCAATTTTATTTCAAATAACAATTCGTGAAAATATTCTATTAGGCTTTGATAAAGCAACCGATGAAGAAATTTATCAAGCAACCAAAACGGCGAATGCGCATAAAATTATTTTTTACAATCAATATAATACTTTAATAGGTGAACGTGGTGCGACATTATCAGGTGGACAAAAACAAAGAATAGCAATTGCTCGTGCACTAATTAGAGATCCAAAAATTTTACTTCTTGATGAAGGTAGTTTATTGTTTTTATTCGTTAATTTTTTTATTATTTTTATATTTAGCTACTAGTGCACTTGAATATGAAAGTGAAACAATAGTTCAAGATGCTTTAGATCGTGCATCTCAAGGTATTTCATTTTTAATTCTTTGATTTTATATTTCAAATTAATAAATAAGGTCAAACAACAATTGTCATGCAAAAAGGTGAAATAATTGAAGAAGGAAATCATGAATTATTAATGAATAATCAATCAGTTTATTATAATCTTATTCAAAAACAAAATTTATATAATACATAAGATAAACAAATTCTGTTCCCGAAGAAGAAAATAAACAAAGAAGAATGAGTAATGTATCATTAAAATCTCTTAAAAATAATCAAAAGAAAGAATTAGAAGGAATAAAGGAAAAGAAAAAAGTAAGAAAAAATGTTTCATTACAATTGTTAAGAATGAGTAAACCGGAATGGATATTTGTTTTGTTTGAATGTATTGGATGCATTTGTAATGGTGTTATACAACCCATAATGGGAATTATTCAGAGTAAATTAACTGCAGTATGTTTTCTTTTCTTTTCCATCATAACATTGATTTTTATTTCTTCTAATAAAAAAATAAGGTTTTTCAAGAATGTGATAAAGATTCTCTAGATCGAAAAATTCTTCTTTATAATTTATTATTTATTGGATTTGGAATCATCCGTTTCATAGCAACATTTATTCAAGTAAATAAATTTAAAACAAAAAAAAAGAAGATAAATTTTATTAATTTAAGAGTTTCTTCTTTGGTTGTTCTGGTGAAGCATTAACAAAACGTCTTCGTATAAAAACATTTGAAACATTACTTCGTCAAGATATATCATATTTTGATGATCCAAATAACAATACAGGTGCATTATGTACACGTTTATCAACTGAAGCATCGGCTGTTCAAGGTGCGACTGGAATTAGACTTGGAATGTTATTACAAAGTTTTTGTTCATTTGTTGGTGGTCTTATTATTGGTTTTATATTTTCTTGGTAATTAACGTTACTTATTATGGCTTTTATTCCATTAATGATTGCAGCAGGTTTTCTTCAAAGTCGATTAATGACTGGTTTTGCAAGTAAAGATGAAAAAGCTTTAGAAAATGCTGGAAAAGTCTTTAGTTTTTCTATTATTTTATTTTTTTACTTAATTAAATTTTATATTTAGATCGCTGTAGAAACAATTCAAAATATTCGAATAGTTGTACAATTAACTAAAGAAGATTATTTTTATGAAGAATATTCGAAAGTGCTAGAAATTCCTTATCGGTAATAACAGTTCTATTTGTGGAACACGATTTAAAAGATGTTGAAGTATTTAGGAGTAGAAATTTACACTCACAAACGTGACCGATATAGTATCATAGTTAGTTACACTCACTACTATTTCTGATCTAAAATAAGAACAAAACACAAAAAATTAACAAAGGCCAATGTTCATGTATTTTAACTGATGCCCTCTATTGATCACTTAGTAATATTTGAATTATGGTCTATCTCAGAGTATTATTCTCTAATATCCATAGCATTATAGATATGACCATCGGACTCATACTGTTTAGGATAGATATGTTAGTAATTTCTTTTGTAACAACTATTAAAACGCTAATCAAGTGAGCTTATAATATATAAATTAATCGTCTTGAAGATAGAAACAATAGTTAGGTCGTGTTTCACATTTTAATTTATTTTAGATCATCAATAAAACGAGCACATGCTTTTGGACTTTTTTATGCTATAACAGCTTCTGTTTCATTCTTTGCTATGGCTGCATTATTAATAGTTGGTGCTTATCTTATTGATAAAAATAAAATTTCATTTGAAGATGTTTTAATGTAAGAAGAATATGAAGTTCTTTATTTCAAAATAAATTTTATTTATTTAGAGTTATGTATAGAGTCATGTTCAGTGCACAAAATCTTAGTCTAACAGTTTCTTTGTAAAGAATTTCTTTTTTAAGTTTCAGTTAAGATTTAATTGTTTGAATAGAACACCGGATTATAATAAAGCAATAGATGCTGGAGAAAAAATTTTAGATTTATTAGATCGAAAATCTTTAATTGATAATACATCAAATAATGGTGAACAAATTGTAAGTTATCATATTAAAATAAAATATTTAAATTTGATATTTTTTTTTTCACATAGGAAAATTTTAGTGGAGAATTAGAATTTAATGGAATTGATTTTATATATCCAACTAGACCTGAATTAAGAGTTTTAAAAGGTTTTAATTTAAAAATCAAATCTGGACAAAAAATTGCTTTAGTTGGTAATTATTCTCTTTTCTAAATGAATCAATTAATAAATAAATACATATAGGTACATCTGGTTGTGGAAAATCAACAATTATTCAATTAATAGAACGTTTTTATGATATAAACGAAGGTCATCTGTAAAGTTCTCTTTTTTTCTTAAAATTTTTCTTAGTGATTATTATATATTAATTAGTTAATTGATTCAAACGATATTCGAAATCTTAATTTACAATGGTATCGATCTCAAAGTATATTAATTAATTTCTTTCATTTTTTTCTTTTCAAATAAAATTCTTTCTTTTATTTAGTTGGTATTGTTTTTCAAGAACCAATTTTATTTGATATGTCTATTAGAGAAAATATTTCTTATGGTGATAATAATCGTGATAATATTCCAATTGACGAGATTATTCAAGCAGCTAAAAATGCAAATATTCATCAATTTATTGAACAACTTCTACAAGTATATTTATAGGAAAACATTCCTTTGTTTTGTAATTAAATTGCTTGTTTCTTGTAAAGGGTTATGAAACAAATTGTGGTGCAAAAGGAACTCAATTATCAGGTGGAGAAAAACAAAGAATAACAATTGCTCGTGCATTACTTAGAAATCCTAAGATTCTTTTACTTGATGAAGGTATTAATTAGAAATAATTAATTAGAAAATTATTTATTTTTATTTCTAGCAACAAGTGCTTTAGATAGTGAAAATGAAAAAATCGTTCAAGATGCATTAGATAAAGCTCAAATAAATCGAACATCAATAACAATTGCTCATCGTTTATCAACAATTCAAAATTCAGATATTATTTGTGTTTTACATAATGGAAGAATTGTTGAATATGGAAATCATCAAGAATTAATTGAACTTAAAGGTCGTGACTATCGATTAGCATTACAAAAACTTAAATAGAGTCTTTTTTTCAATAATATTCACTTGTCTATAGATTGAAACTACTTTATTTTAATTCGTCAGAGTTTATGAAGTTTTACATTAGTTGAGGGTGGATGGATGTGGCTATGAGAGTATCATGATCAATTGCCACCCATACCCTATTCTTTCAAATTAGACAACAATACTTCAAAGAGAAGTAAAAATTTTTATCAAAAAACATTGATAAATAGTTACAATAATGGAAAATCATAATGACATCATCATCAGTCAGATTGTGAGTCATGAGAGGTAAATCAATAGCCGTTCTTGTCTAACTGAATTCGAGCGAAATAATATCATTACGTAATCCAATATACGCTTTACCATTAGCATTTACTTCAATATTGCTCAGATCAATAACATGTCGAACAGAATCTCTTGGCACCCCATGAGATACATCTAAATATAAGAGGTGAAGCGTAAAGATTATCTCTCTATTATAGTAAACTAAACTTACTGTATGGATTGAAATGAACGCCACCATCTGTACAACTATTGTTGTTTTCAATGGACTCCGAATGAACATGAAAACCCTATAAGTAGGAATTGATCCTATAAAGAATATCATCTCAAGACTATTGATGCTCAGATTAGTTCACTACCGAAAATCGTATTTGTTTACATTGAAAAACTAACTGTCTCCGATTGAATCGTAATAAGTCAAAATTACAAAAAAATCATAATAAAATGCTACACTTTAATGAAAGATATTGAACTGGTACTTTATTCTTCAAAATATATACTTACTAATGTCGCTAAAGATCTTAGACAATTGACAAAACTAGTCATAATAACATCCCAATCTACTTCCTACTCATATAAGTTAATTGTTCCAATAAAAACATTTGTTCCTGCAAAATATAACTCTGCATGAGCATGTATTTCATCATCTTATCTTACAACAGCAATAATCGATACTAGAAATATAAAAATAAATTTCATTTTTAATTATTCACAAATGTATGAAATGTTGTGTGATAATATATAAGACCAAAATAGAATAGAAGAACGACGATTATGCAAAAAACGGTATCTCTCATCACATACAGAACACTAAAGAAGGCAGGAGTTTATATTCCTCACAATGACGTGTTATTTTACATCACTGTCAATAACAAGATCTTTTCAAGATGATAGAACGTTTCTACAAAGAATAAAGATTATTTTTCCGAAACTGTATATATAAAATGCCTTTTTATTTTACCAATATAACAAAAATATAATATAGCTGTAAGATTTTTATCTTCAGCTATGCATACAAGCCAAAGAAACGATAATAGATTGATTAACAAGAAAACAATAAGAGAAAACAGTTATAACTGAATTCCCTAGCAAAAAACTAACAATAAGTTTTTTGTAATGATTGATTTTTTGAGTATTAAATTTAAATACAATATCATCACGATAATGATGTGCAGAAAAGTCTTCGTTATAGATAATTCTAACATTTCGTTTAATCTAAAATCGTATGCTTGCACAATCTTGTTCAAAAGTCATCCTCACCAGTAGAATCAGTACATACAAATTCAAGTTTTTATAATTTTGGACAATATATTGACAATAACGATTTTCATTTTTTTGCATCTAATAAATGCGATCAACCACACAAAAATAAATCCTTTATATTTGGTGTATATTTTAGTATATATTCAACATGTTCAAACATTATATCATTTGATAAAGTGAGATGTAATCAAGTACACTCAAGCATCAATGATATTGTAGTTGTCATTTTCTGTTATTCATTAAACTCATTGTTATGAGATAATTGGTAATCTATACGAAATGACTTAACGTTTTTGTAAAGTAGGAAGTAATTTAATCAAATCATTGAAAGTTAGCGAATCAAGTAAGACATATTCGATATTGGTTGTTTAGTTGTTGTAGTTAAAGAAGGTATACTAGTGTATCTCATTTTTCCAGGAGCTTCAACGGTAAAATATTTAAGAGACGTTCCGTGAAAAAACCGAACATTGCGAAAACACGTGGGTCAACGGATTCCGGATCTGACCTGATAGAAACTTA
>CAJNOI010000013.1:97914-116893 GCA_905250115.1 Adineta steineri | reverse complement strand
TGGTGAATGCATTGACCGATACATCTATATACGGTATAATACGATAGGGTTATTACGTCTTACATTAATGATATAATATGACTGGAGTCTCGTATTTAAGTTTGAGAAAAAAGTAAAATAACAGATATTTATCTTGTTTAATACTTAGAGGTAAGATAATAATATTAAAAATAGCCAAGAAGTTTTCTTCCTTTAAATGTTTATGAAATTGAGCATATATCCAGATTCTTCGGAATATTATGAGATCCTTGTATTTAGTGTGGAAAAGAAAATGAGAAATTATTATTATTATTTATTTATTTTAAGTTGAAAAGCAAATGGAAATATTTCACTGATTAAATGTCGAATGTTTGATACACATTTATTTGGTTTATTAAAATTAATAAAAACAATTCTATCTCCAAAAATATTTGATTAAAAACAATAAAAACAAAATCAAGTGTGTTCTTTTTTTTATTTTATTTTATTCTATATTATTCTTGAAAACTAATAGAAATTAAAATCAAAAGATAAAAAACATTAAACAAATGCTAAAGAAAAATATGATACAATTGAAAAAATGATAACTGTTCAAAAAATTCTTCAAGAAGAAAAGCAATATATTGAAGAACAAATTGATATTACAACTGATCTAGACAACAAATAACATAACTTAAATTCAATTTTACATTAAATTATTTGTGTATTCATTTTAGATTGATATTATTTTGTTATGTGCATTACTAGATTTAATTTATCATACAGAGGAATTGTTACATATTTTATTTGAAATAATTGAAGCATCAGCAAATATAAAAACTTATGGTATTGAATCAAATGATTCAATAGAAGGGTATGTTATATCTATACTACTCACCCATATATCATCAGGATGTTACTGATTTTTATATACAATCTCATTATCAATATATTATTTTAGAAGAAAATAAATCAAATGATTTAATTACATTTGATTTATCTTCATTTAACTATGAAAGGAAGACTGAAGAACAATATTCATTTGTTAAAGGTCTAATTCAAAACTAAAATTTTCTTTTTCTTTGTAAATATTTTCAACTTATATTATCATCATTAACTAATTCATTCCAAACAAATCAACAACAACAAAAAGATAAAGATACATCTTGTGATGAACCAAGCTTTCTTTCATCGATTTTACAAAAATATGGTGAACATACAATTGAATGTAAAACGGATTTTACATTAAATGCTCTACAAATACCTCTTCCAATGAATTTATATTCAAATAAAAATATTTTAATTGATATGGGAAAATTACAAATGAATACAGATTCAAATGATAACAGAAATTCTTCATCTATTATACAACATCGACTTATATTTGATAGATTTTCGGTGAGTCGTTTTATTTAAAATAATAAAAATGAATTCATTAATAAAATAATTTTGTTAGGATATTTATCATTTGTACTATCGATTAATCGTCCTTTAAATTCACAAAATGATTACAGTGGAATTAATAATTATGCATTTTATTAATCAAATTTTTAATGAAAATGTTTTTTATCAACTTCCAAAAATTCATAATACTCAAGAAGAAGAAGGAGAACAAATTGAAATTAAATATATAAAATCATCAAAATATATTTCTCAAAAAATAAGATTTACAAGAAGATACGAATGTTTATTAAAAACTTGGTTTAGTTTTCAACGAAAACAAATTCATTGAAGACTTTATCATTCTCAAAGAGATCTTTACAATAATTGTACAACTCGAGATGAAAACTCTAAATTTCTTTATTTAATAATTGAATTAATTGAAATAAATTTTAATTTATTATTAAATTCAACATTTATTATTACATGATGTTCGAAAAAAACAATTTCGAGTTTTATTAACAAACACTAATGTTCAATAAAATACATCAATATTTAACACGAATCTTCAATTTAACAAATGTAATAAAATAAGGTAGAGATTTTTTATTTTAAGATATTTTTAATAATTTTATCGATTTATTTTCCATTAGATTCATCTAAATATTCTATTTCATCTGACATAAAAATAAGAACTGAATTTATTTTCAGTCTTTCTCAAACTATTTTACTTCAAGATCAAAATAAAACTAGTTCTGATTATTTTGTATTTAATGTAAGTTAAATTATCTAGTAAAAATAATTTAAATAAATATACGTATATTTATATACTTAATAGTTAGTGTTTTCAATACATATGGTTAATGTGAATGGTGAAACAAAAACTTCCTCTTCGATAAAAGGTTGAAGTTTTTATGGAACTCATTTTCAAGATTTCAAACAATGAAAAATTTGCTATTCAGTAATTTATTTTATTTATGTAAAGTTTTTTTCTTTAATTAAGAGCATAGGTATTATTTTCATCACAAATAGATACCATTATTATGATCAGTTGTGATAATCAAAAACTTGATTTAAATATTGGAGATTTATCTAATAATATGCATTCAACTATTATGCAAACATTTATTAATTTTAATATCTCTATAAATAAAGAATAAGTTAAACATTTTAATTTAATTAGATATGCCATTTTTTTATTTTTTTTTTAGCAAAATCCGCTAGAAGAAAAAGAAAAAAACAGTTCAAAAAACAATATTTATTCCAAAACCATCCAAAGACTCAAGTTTTTTTTTATTTACAATCAAGGTACTTTAGTATATATTATTGATATTTAAGAATTATGTATAAAAATATGAATTACTTGATGAAACAGATATATTGGAAATAACTACAACAGACTCAAAATCAGCTAAAACAAATGCAATTGAACAAGAAGAAAAGAAAAGCAAATTTAAAAAAGACAAAATCTTTCTCAAGTTTGTTTTCTTATTTTTAAAGTATTTGATAGTTTGAGGGTGGGTGAAGTGGATGAGATAGACGTACTTTAGAGAGAAGTACAATACCTACCAACTCCTTACCCACACCCACCATGAAAGATGGTCTACAAGCGAACCAAAAAAGCCTAGAACAATATTGATGTGTTTTTCGTTGTTGAATCGAAATAGCTAAATATCTTCCACTTTGATGTCATGTTTCTAATATAATGTGTTCCTCAAATTTTTCATTTTAGATAAAAAAACTTAACAGTTTGCTTTAATTTCTGCATTGGGCAATTGAACCATCTTTAATAAGTTTAAATGACATCCTCCAACACCCTTCTAGAACCAATAGCTGTTATACGTATAGCATGTGAATTTGAAGGTGATATTCATTCACCAAATGATTTATGGCATATATTAAAAGAAAGTCGTGATATTGGTAGTGCAACACTAATTGATCGATTTGATCCTGAATCATTTACTGCTCATATGACTAATATGGATAATAATGAACAACTTCATCAAATACTTCTTCGTGATGGTTATTTTATGTCAAATCAACAATGGGATAAATCTAAACCAAATTGTTTTGGTTTTCTCAGATGCTGAACCAGCCAATATTGATCCATATCATAGATCACCTATATTAAAATTTATTGATTTACTTGATGGTGCTGGATATAGTGTTAAAAAAATGAGTGATACAAAAACGTCAGTACATATTGGATAATTTTCAACAGATCATGCAATTGCAGCAGCTCGTATGAGACCTGAACATCGAATCAAGATTTTATGGACCTAATAGTTTATTATATCATTTTAATTTACATGATCCAAATGTATCATCAGATGCTGCTTGTTCATCTTCTTGAGAAACTTTACATATGGCTGTGCAATGTCTCCGTACAAATGAAGGTGACATGGCTGTATGTGGTGGTGTTAATGGATTCTTACACTAGAAAGTTTTCTACAACATTCATTTATTGGTGCACAATCATCTGGTGGAAGAAGTCGATCATTTAGTGTTGATGCTAATAGTTATGCTAAAGGTAAATTCAGTTGATTAGTTTTTTTATTTAGAAATACATTTCAATTTAAATATTGTGTCTAGATGATGGTCTTGCTCTTTTATTATTAAAACAATTAAGTGATGCTGAACGTGATGGCGATCCAATTGAAGCTAATTGTTTAGATCGATTCTTTAATCGATCAAATCTTGATCCACCATTATTATTAGATTCAATTAAAAGTAATTTAGGACATACTGAAGGTGCAGCCGGTGTTATATCGCTTATTAAAGTTGCTATGTATATGTATTATCGTGGTATTACAGTAAATATGCAATTTACTTCACTTAATCCAAAAATAGAAACACAAAAATATAATCTACATATTCTTCAAAATTTTATACCATTTCCATCCGTTTCAAATAATGACAAAATAGCTATTGGTGTTAATTCATTCGAAACGGTTGGTTCAACGACACATTCTATTACTGAAGAATATCAACCAATAAATAAAACATCAATTGAAAATGGTCATATCGATGATGAAAATCATATTAAAAACAAACAATATTTTATTTTTATTTTTTCAAGTAAGTTCTTTTTTCTTTTCATTCATTAAATAATTTGTTTCTCTTATTCAGTAAAAAGTCGTCAATATCTTAATAATCAATTAATGATATAAATTATAATGATGATCAAGCTTTTCTTCAACATATATCTCAACAACTTCTTCTTAAAAGAACTATTAGTTATACACATTTAGCAATCTTGATTTTTCTCAGTCATCAACAATTACAAGAACAAATCAATGCTTTTCTTACTAAAAAAGCATTACCAGATCTCACAATCATCACGTCCAACAAAATCATTAGCACAGAAAATATGTTTTGTTTTTAGTGGACAAGGTCCACCATGGTGGTCTATGGGTAAACAATTATATGAAAATGAACCTTTATTTAATAAATAGATTAATTTAACTGATGAAGAAATGACAAAAACTAATAATGGTGAATGGAGATTATTCGAAGAGTTAATTGAAAAGAAAAATGAACAAGAATCTCGTATTAATGATACAAATATTGCTCAACCAACAATATTTGCTATACAAGTTGCATTAACAGCTTTACTTGTTTCATGGAATATTTATCCATCATCTATAATATCACATAGTGCTGGTGATCAAGCAGCTGCTTTTGTTGTTGGTCGATTAACTTTAGAAGAAACTGTTCATATGTTAGCTCTTTCAATGAGTGAAGAAGAAGTAGAAAATAAACTTCTGAAAGGTATTGAACATTTGGCTTGTATTGCTGTTGTTAATAGTCCTCGTCGAGTAACAATAAATGTTGATGAAAAAACAATTGATGAAATACAACAAGTTCTTTCCATATCTTATCCTAATGTATTCAAAGCATGTGTTCGTATTGAAAATGCATTTCATTCATATCCAATGAATCGATTTGATATTGAAAAAGAAATGCTTTCATCCTTGAAAGATATTCGAGGACTTCCAATACAAGATCAAAAGCAAAACTTTATTCAAGTATTACTGATGATAAAATGAATGATAATATACCAGTTGATAGTCAAATGTGAGACAAACTGTTCGATAATATGATACTATAACATTAATTATAAAAGATAAAACAGCAAATGTTTTTCTTGAAATTTCACCACATCTAGTTTTAGGTACATCTATTCGTGAATGTTATGAATTAACAAATCAACAACAATCATCACCACCACTTATTCTTCCAACATTAAAACGAAAAGAAAATGAACAAATAACATTTCTTACTAGTTTAGCACAACTTACAACATCATCTCAAGTATGACAACAATATTTTCATACTCGTCAAATTTTACCTGTGAAAAATCATGAAGAATATTTTGATAATTTTTCATTATATAAATTTCATTTGAGTCCATGTTGGTATGAATCAAAAGATTCATCTATACAACGTTTAGCTAACCGCATATCTACTCATCCATCACTTGGCATTCGTCAATTAAATGAACAAACGAGTGCAACATGGAAAAGCCTTATTAATATTAATTTACAACAAGATGCTTTTTTAAGAGATCATAAAATTCAAGATGCAATTCTTTTTCCAGCAGTTGCTTATCTTGAACTTGCAACAGCTGCTTGTCATCAATTACTTTCATCGAAAGAAGATGATCAACAACAACTAACACTTATTTTTGAAGATGTTAAATTTGTTAAAGCACTTATTCTTAATAAACATGTATTAGTTGAAGTATTTATACAAATAATTATGCCAATGCGTGAATGGTATATTATATTTTGTAATCAAAATAATCTTAATAAATATTCATTAAATAAATTTACTTTACATGCTCAAGGTAAAATTGAAATAGATTATAAACAACAAAAATCATTAACAATACTTGATAGATGGACAATACAAGATATACCAAGTGCTTATGCACATCTTTCAACATGAGATTATCAATATGGATCTAGTTTTGAAAACCTAAAAACATTACGTGGTACTTCAACTACAATTATATCTCAATTATCAAATGATAATAATAATTGTTCATCTTATTATTTACTGCATCCATATCTAGTTCTATTACCAGGTGTTGAAACAACATTTCTTCCAGTACGTATTCTAAAATTTATATATTCAAATAAAATAAAAACAAAAATGAATCAATCAACAAATATTAAAGTACGTGGAAATTATCATGATAATATATGTGGTACAAGTCAAGAAGAAATATATAATCTTGATTTATGGATGTTTCCAATGGATAATAAAATAGAAGAATCAATATTTACATTTGAATGTATTATTATTCAAGAAGTTCAACGTGTAAAATCTAGTCGATGGTCAATGAAAAAAACCATTTATGACAAATTAAATATACAAACTGATTTACCTAATACTGATCATAAAACATATTTAAATACCATTGTAAAAGATTATTGTATGAAAAGAGTATCGATTGATTCACCAATAACAAAAGATATATCACATTTACTTCCATCACCTAATCAAATTCTTAATAATGAACTTAATTCTAATAGTAATCAAGATTTAATTGAATCAGTCGAACCATTTAATGAATTAGCTGCTTATTATGCTCAAATGGCAATTAAAGATCTTGATTTAAATCAACAATATCATCCATTATTAAATGCATGTCATTCTCTTGCTTCAACTTTACATTCGGAATAAGTAACATGGCATTCAGCACAACTTCGTCTTATTCAATTATTCGAACGTTTTCCTCGTTTAAAACCATTTTTAATAATATTAAATAAACATGGTTTACATTTAAAAGATATTCTTAGTCGAGAAAAAACTGGATTAGATATATTTGTTGATGATGAGGAAATTGGAGAAACTTTTCAACAAATTAAAACTCTTGTAAGTGCAACTAAAACACAACAAATTTTTAATACGATTTGTCAACATTTACAATTACAATATGAACAACAAATTAAAGACAATTCATTTGAAAATTATCGATTATGTATATTTTGGTTAAGTGATAGTTATTGTTCAGATGTTTCACCAATTCTTGATCTTTTTCTTAATTTATCAGAACAAACAGGTTTATTAATTGATTTACATTATGCAGATTCTGATCCAATACAACTTGCAAATGCTCAACAAACATTTAATACACATCTAACTAATCAAACAAATTTATCTATTATTTATGATGAAACAATTGATTTATATCATAGTAAAACACTTGAAAAAATACCAATAGAATCATTTGATATTATATTTTCTGCAAATCAACTTCTAGGAAATCAAGATTTAACAAATTCTTTAATAGATCTTCGTCGTTTACTTGTTCCTAATGGTCTCCTTTTATTACTTGAATTAGTTCATATTCCTCTTTATTTTCATCTTATTTTTGGTTTTTTTGATCAATGGTGGTCATCTGATGATAATAATAATCGTGCATTAAAGAATATTCAACCATGGACAACATTATTAAAACAAATCGAAGGATTTAATATTATTGAATCAACAACAAATCAAAATGAAAGTACATCAATTATTTGTCAAAAAACAATATCTAAGGAAATATTACAAAGACTTAATGAAAGAAAAAATCAAATATGGTTAATATTTAATAAAGAAGATAATAATAATAAAAATAATTTTAGTCATATTCTATCATCATTATTACCATGTTCAAATATCAAAATTTTTGATATTCATAATTCAACTCTAGATATGATTTGTTCTGTAATACCAGTTCTATTAACTACTTATAAACAAGCATCTATTATTCTTGCATGGCAACTTGATCAAGTATTATTTTATGAAAATAATGCTGATTTAGCATTTAAACAAAATGAAGAACTTATATGTGGAACATTATCACGTATTCTTCAAACAATTCAAAAATCATCACCATATTTTTATCCATTTGTATATATTCTTACAGATCATGCTCAATTTAATAATGATTCGAATCTTAATATAATTGCATCATCATTTATTGGGCTTGCACGAAGTTTAATAACTGAATATGAACGATATTGATTAAAATTTATTGATCTTCAAACGTCGTTAAATGATAATAATCAATCAACATTTATTCATACTTTAGTAGAATATATGATTAATTCAAGATATTCAACTGATACTTGTGAAGTTGTTCTTCGTTTTAATGATACAAATCAAAATCAAGTTCAACATTTAACATGGCATTATGAAATGTTACAAAATAATAATGAACAAGAGAAATCTAAATACGAACAAATTTCTATTATTCCTAAACGAGATACTGATCAAAAACCATTTCGTCTTTGTGTACCACAATCTCGTTTTCTTTCTGAATTAACATGGATTGAAGAAGATAGAGAAAAGGAATTATTACCAGGTATGGTAGAAGTTCGTGTTCATTGTGTTGGTATTAATTTTCGTGATGTACTTAAATCACGCGGTCTTTATCCACATACACGTATTTTTGCACAATCTGATGAAGATCAACCAAAACTTGATCGAGATACAGAACCAGGTTCAGATTTTGTTGGTACTATTGTACGTGTAGGTCCTAAAACAACTAGTTTTCAAGTTGGTGATCATGCTGTAGGTGTTACTGGTGATGGTACATATCATTCTCATATTATGATTAATTCTCAACTTATAATACGTATTCCACCTAATTTTCCTCTTTCTGATGAACAATTATGTGGTCTACCATGTCCAATTTTAACAGTTATATATTCTCTTAAATATCGTGTTCATTTACAATCTAATCAAACTGTTCTTATTCATGCTGCAACAGGTGCTGCAGGTCAAATGTGTATTCAATATTGTCAATATATTGGTGCTCGTGTTATTACTACAGCTGGAACTGAAGAAAAACGACGTTTCCTTCGTGAACATTATGGTATTGAACATGTATTCAATAGTCGAGATACTTCTTTTGCTAATAATATACGTCAAAATTTTCCACAAGGTGTTGATGTTATTGTTAATTCATCATCAGACAATTTACTCAAAGAATCAATTAAATTATTAGCATATCACGGTAACTTTGTTGAATGGAGTAAACGAGATATTTATCATAATAGCAATTTATCAATGTTTCAATTAAGATCAGATTTTATTTCACTTGCTGATCATGTATCACATTTACTCTTCTTATGTTGGAAGAAGCAATTGATTTACTGATTCAACGTAAATTACATGCTGTTGAACCAACAATTTGTTATGAACCATCTCAAATAATCGAAGCACTATTAAGATGTAATAGTGGTCAAGTTATGGCTAAAACAGTTTTTCGTATAACTTCATCTGATCAACCATTAACTATTAATAAAAAGCAATCTAATAGTTTATTAAAAGGTAGTTTTCTTTTTTTTTCTTTCAATTATCATTATTTTTTTTTAATCAATAGTTGTAAGTGATAATACAATGTTTCCATCAGAAGTTTGTAATCAAGGAACAGTTTTAATATCTGGTGGTTTTGGTGGTCTTGGTTTAACAATGTCTCGATGGATGATTGAACAACGAGGTGTTAAACATATAGCACTTATGAGTTGTCGAACATTAGTTGAACTTGAAAAACCTTCGAATCCACAATATGATGATTGGTTAAGATTAAAACGAACAACAAAAGAATTTAATGCTCATATCGATGTTGTTCAAGCAGATGTAACAAATTTTCAACAAGTTCATGATTTAATTGAAAGATTTCAAAAAACTTCTTATCCTATTCGTGGTATTATTCATAGTGCTGTTGTTGCAGAAGATCGTACTTTAAATAATTTAACACAAGAACATTTATCACTTGTTTTATCACCAAAAGTCCGTGGTGCATGGTATCTTCATCAAGCTACACAATTTCTTCATGCACCTATTCATTTTTTTATCATGTTTTCATCAATTCGAAATCATTTACTTGAAGTTGCATCTGCTGGTTATAATGCTGGTAATCAATTTCTTAATGCACTTGCTTATTATCATTTTACAAAACTTACTTTACCAGCACTGTCAATTAGTTTACCAGCTGTAAGTGATGCTGAAATGTTTCACCGTCAGAAAGAAATGCTCAGTACTTTGAAAGAGACACAAGGTTTTGAATTAATGCCAACAGTAACTGTATTCGAATTAATTGAATGTTTTCATCAAACTCAAAAGATTTGTCCATATTCTGTTATTTTTGCTGTTAATTGGCAAATATTACATCGAAATTATACAACATTAGCTACATCGTATTTAAGAAAACTAGTTGATCAACGTTATAAAGAAATGAGATTTGATCAGATATCATCAACATCATCAGAAAAAAATAATTCCACTGAGTCTAATATGAATAAAAAAGGAAACTATTATTGAACGAACTCAAACAGCTGTTGCACGATTATTAGCTTCAGCTAGTGTTGATCGTATAGGTATTGATCGTTCACTTGTTAATCAAAGTATGGATTCATTAGCTGCTGTTTCACTATATAATTGGTTAAGTCAAGAAACTGTTATTTATATACCACTAGTTGATCATCTTCAAGGACTTTCAATTGAAACAATTGCAACACTTGTTTATAGTAAACTTAATGAAAAAGAATAAACAACATCATCAAACATAAAAGAATATGATTCAGATTTTGATTTAATTAATGAAAATGAAGCTCAATATACTAATACATCAACATATACTGGTTTAGAAAATCTCATTTGTCTACATCGTTCGAATCAAAATAAAACTTCAACTCTTTTTTGTATTACTCAAATATCAAATGATAATAATAATGAAGATTTATTTACATTTTTTATTCAAAAATTATCTAATCAAAAAAATAAAATATCATCAAGTGATATGTATGCTTTACAAATATTATGATCTCTTTCTTCATCCTCTATATCTACATATGCTCAAATCTTATTACACAAATGCGTCGTATTCAATCATGTGGATCTTATCAAACAGTAGGTATTAGAAAGAAATCTGAAGAAACTATTGCTCATGAAATGTTAAAACGATTCAAAATACACTCACTCATTACTAATACGCAATTACATCTTTTAGATGCTCATAATTAAAACATATTCACAATTATTATTTAATCAAATATTTATTCTTATTTACTAAACCTATTTTATATATATCAATTATTATAGTATAGGAATATTTGTAGATTTCTTAACAATTAATACTAATAAATTTCTTCGATAAAATATTTTTTTGTGAAAATCTATAATAGTTAATTAACTCACTAACAATATTAAATTAACATATTTTTTATTATCTAATATAATATCATAGCTATACTCAATCAATTCTCTTGTTTCGTTCTGCAGTATTATTAGAAGATTGTACATTGGTTTATCGTACTTCTGATAATAATATCACTCTCATATGATGTGATCATATTCTTATTTCATATTTTGAAATATCTATTTAGTTTTTCTCATCTTCTTTTTAATTTGTAGATTTTATCAAGCTTCGTATTTTATTTTATTGATTTATTACTTTATTATACAATGCTTTCACGTGAGCGACTAGCAGCAGGAACAAATGCACACAAAGAACCACAATTCAAAACTTCAGGACGAACAGAAGGTGTTGCTTCATTTGTTCAACAACGAATTTGACTTCATGAACAACTTTATTTTCATTCTTCTGACCTGTCTGTTTACAATATTTTAATACCATTGATAGTCAAACAAGGTTCATTATCAATTAAACGTATTCGTTCAATTTTACTCACATTAATTGAACAGTATAATGTTCTTCATACTACTGTTCGTTTCAACCCGCGAAGTAATCAAATGGAACAATACATTCAGGCTGCTACCGATGAAATTTATTCATTTGAACATTCACGAAATATTAATACAGCAGAGCAACGTCATCAATTACTTGCCAAGGAATCTACAAAATAATTTTTCGATTTTGAAAAAGGAAAAGTCTTAAGATGCCATATAGTATAGTGATACGATAATAATAATGATCATGATTTATTATATGAAAATGGGATATAATTGTTATTAATTTTCATCATACTGCATTTGACAATAGTTCACTTATGCCATTTATAAAAGCATTTAAACAAATAGATTTGGCTAATGAGCAACAACCAATATTATCAGCTCCACAATATATTGATTTTGCATTATATGAACACGCATTGTTAGCTGATACAAATATAGATTCAAGAATGAATAAAGCACGTCCTTATTGGTCAAATCTTATGAATGGTTATGATTGGAATCGAATACAAGATTTAGTACCGCATGAAAATAAAACTGATCAAATTCGTTCTGATCGTGCTTATTCAACTGCATTTAGTTTTCATGAAAATATTGTTGATGCAAAGATTTCTTTTGCTTCATCAAATAATCTAACAATGTTTTCATTATCTCTCGCTTGTCATTATGTATTTTTATATAAATTAATTAATATAGATGATGATTTATGTGTTGGAAGTGTTAGAGCTAATCGACGAAAATAAGAAATAAAAGATATGATTGGCATGTTTGTTAATCTTGTATCATATCGAATGAAAATGGAAGCAAATAATTCATTTGAATATCTTATACGAAAAATACAAGTATTAAGTAGTAATCTTCTAGAACATTCGTATTTACCTTATCAACAGATTATTAAGTCAGAAGATTAACAAAATCATCAAGTATTACCTTCAACATCATTTGATCTTATTTTTACAATATCACATGATTATCATGCACGAACTACAAAGTGTTTTCTTGATTGTTCAATTGATATATCTCAAACTCAAACTAATATCGTTCTACTTGCAAATCATTTTCAACATATGCTCACACAACTTTTCTTTTCTTCAATCATTCATGAACCTATCTATAAATTATCAATTGTTCTTCCAACTGAACAGGAATTTATTCATCAAATAAATAATACAGATATATCTGCATCTTATTCATGGTCTGATACTGTTCATGAATGTTTTATTCAACAAGTTCAATTATATCCACAAAAATTAGCACTTGAACTCGATGGACAATCACTTACTTATAGTGAATTATTATATTTTGTATATTGTTTAACAAATTATTTAACTGATAAAATTCAACCAAATGAAATTATATGTCAATGTGTCGAACGATCTTTTGAAATGATTATTGGGATGTTAGCAATCTTATCAAGTGGTGCAGTCTATTGTCCATTATCACCTCTGGATCCACCAGAATGACTTAAAACTTGCATTCAAGATATATCTGCAAAGACTCTTCTTATTCATGGTTTTACTTGTCAAACAATTCTAATGACTCATACATTATGTAATCTTATTATAACAGATTCATTTACTATTTTCAATCATATTATAAAATCAATATCTGTTACATTTGGTAATATTGCTTATATTATTTTTACAAGTGGAGCAATAGGAATACCTAAAGCAGTTATTATTTCACATTCTTATCTACTTTTATATCTTCAATCTTCTGTTGAAGTTGATGCATTGCGTACAACTGATAGAGCTATACAATTATCATCATGTACTTGGGATGTTCATATTTATGAAATATTTGGTATTCTTCTTATGGGTGGTACTGTTATACTTTTACGTTCAGAACAAGGCAATCGTAATATGGATTATTTATCTCAAGTTATTGAGATTCATCAAGCAACATATGTTTGTATTGTTCCTACATAAAAGCATATTCTCGACTCAATACTCTTCGTTTAATATGGTCTGTCGGTAAGGAATATTATTAATCTTCTTTTATCAAATATTCATTTGTTTATATATATATATGTTCTTGTAGGTGAACCAATCTCATGCCGTTTTATTGCTCGAATTCTACCTATGTTGCCTATTGGATGTCAATATATAAATTTTAGTGGTGCAACAGAAGGTACAGTCATACAAATGTTTCATGTTGTAACAAAAGATAATGGACTATCAGAATCAGGTACAGTTCCATCAGGTCAACCGATGCCTTATTTTCGATGTCATATATTGAATAAATTTCTTCAAATTATACCAATCGGATACATAGGTGAATTTTTTCCAAGTGGACCTATTATGAATAGTTACTTAAACAGGCCTGATCTTAATAGCAAATCATTAGTTCAACTTCCAGATGAATCTGGTAAAAGTTATAGAACAGGTGATTTAGCTCGATTAATACCTTCAACTAGTAAAATTCAATTATTGGGTCGTAATGATTTTCAAGTGAAAGTAAATGGACAACGGGTAGAATTAGAAGAAATTCAAGCAGTTATTTATCAATCTAATCCATCAATTTCTAACTGTGCTGTCGTTAAAGTAGTTGAACGTGGACGAGACCATTTAATTGCATATATACAATTAAAAAAAACATCTAAATCAGTTCCATTTGATGAAAAATTAATTCATACTAGTTGTCAAGATCATTTACCACAATTTATGGTTCCATCTCTTTTTATTCTAGTTGATCAATTACCATTTAATTCTAATGGAAAATTAGATAAAGCAGCACTTCCTAAACCTAATCTATCATCATTACTTTTACCAACACATAATGATGAAATTTCTAATGATCAAGACAATGAAATATCAATGACAAATGAACAACAGCTTGTACATGATCTTTGGTGTGATATATTACAATTGGATGTAGACTCAAAAATACCTATTAACCGTTCATTTTTCTCATTGGGTGGTAATTCATTAGCTATACTGTGTCTCTTTGTGCAATATCAAATAAAATTTTCTCTTGATACAACATCTTCATCATTTAATATTTCTTCTTTATTTCGTCAATCAACTATTGCTGAACATACTCAAATTCTTCAACAATGGCTTAATCATACTTCTTCTCAAACTCATCAACCAACTCAATTATGGTCAACTCTAAATATTTGTCAAGGTAATCTATAATTTTATTTTTCTCTTTCTCTCTCTCTCTATATATATAAAATCTATTGTTTATTTTAGCTGAAGCATCATATGGTCAACAACGTATTTTTGTTGATCAGACTATTCGTTTTTCAAATGAAACATCTGTTTATAATGTTCCTTTAGTTTATCGTATGATATCTAATTCGAATGGTCAACAGATTACAATTGATCGATTACGTCAAGCTATTGATGGAATTATTGCTAAACATGCTATATTTCGAACATCATTAGATTGGAATATAAATACAAATGTTTTAGTTCAATCTATTTAACAATTTAATTATAGAAATCAATTTGAATTCGTAATTAGTTATGCTGAAAATGATGAGGAAATAACAAAAATAACTAATAAAGAAATTACAAGTTCAAAACTATTTGATCTTAATCGAGGCATTGTATTACGATGTCACATAATTAAATATAGTTTTACGAGAAAAGATGAAGAAATATATTTAGAAAGAAATGATATTATTATTTTTAATCTCCATCATATTGCATTTGATGGTGCTTCTCGACGAATATTTTTTAGTGATCTTAAATATAATTTAGAAAATGATAGTACATTATTAAAGAATGAAAATCAATTTCAATACATTGATTATTCAGTTTATGAAAAACAAATGGATATAATATTATCTTATTATTTTTGGCAATCACATCTCGATGGATTGAATTTAGAATGTCGTATTATGTTATCTTTTGATCGACATCGTTTATTGACTGATCAAAATTCAGGTTTAGTTCATCTTATTGGTATTTCATTTGATTATGCTTTTTCACAAGATGTTACGCCATTTCAACTAGGTCTTACCATGTTTTATACATTTTTATATAAATGAAGTCAGAATCAAAATGATCTATGTATTTCATGCATTCATGCTAATAGATATAGAACAGAATTACAAAATCTAATTGGTATGTTTGTTACAAAATTACCACATAGAATTCAAATTCATCCTACTTATTCATTCAATCATCTTATCAAACAAGTTCAAAATGAATTTTATTTAATTCTTGAACATACACATTATCCTCTTCAACAAATACTTCAAAATTTAGATTATAAACATTCATCTGCTGCTTTTCTCAATATATTATTTGATTTCATTACTTATTCAACTCATACTGATCTTCTATCTGTAAATCAAACACAATTTCAACCGATACCATTGAAACAAATGCAAAATGTTGTTAAATTTGATATGAAACTATTATTTTTTCATGATCCAACAGTTACAAATCAAGCAATATCATGTTCTCTCATCTGTTCACAAGATGTCTTTGATATCGAAACAGTAGAAGAACTATCAAAACAATTTCAACATCTTCTTTCACAATTATTTATTAAACATTCATCGTCAACAAACACAACATCTTCTGATTTAGTTAATCAATCAATATCGAAATTATCTTTTTGTCTGGAGAATGTACCTAAAGAAATACAACAAACAATCTTTCATCGATTACCTAATATTAAGAATGAAGGTATGATTATTTGTATAGATTTGTATATTATATAGTCTTTGTTCTGTTAAGGACCAGCTTCTTATGCACAATCTCGTATTTAGTTTGATGAACGAATTCGATTCGATCAAGATAAAACACAAGTTGCAATTAATAATATGCCTTTTCTCTATCGTCTTCATTCAAAACATACATTATCAACTACACAACTTTACCATGCACTTCAACTTATTGTTAAAAAACATCAATCACTTCAAACATCAATTATTTTCGATAATGAAACAAATAAACTTATACAACGAATTATTGATATCAATGATCATACTAGAAAATCATTTACATTTATTGAAAGTACTTTCGAAACAGATGAACAACTTCATACTATTATGTACGATGAGAAATACAATTCTCAACTTTTTCATCTTGATCAAGGTCTTGTCTTTCGATGTCACATTCTCTATTATAAAAAAATTTCTTCAAATAATCTTCTTTGTGATAAAGATAGAATTATTTTTAATTTTCATCATGTTTTATTTGATTTTCTATCAATGAAAATATTTCTTCATGATCTCAATCAAGCATATATATCAAATCAGCTACCTATCAATCAAAATACTGATCTACGTTATCTTGATTGTATATATTTCTCATATTTGTCTTTGTTAATAGATCGATCTTATCTCTTTTTTTTCGTTTTATTTAGATGCTCTTATTGAACAACAGATGCCAATGACTAGTGCAAGTATGTTTTGGCTTGATACTCTTCGTGATTGTAACCTTGATCGATCTTTATCATTACCCTATGATCGACATCGTCTATCAAATGAACATCGAAGTGGTCGTGGAACATCGATATCATTTGATTTTGGTCAGGATCTTTCATTTGATTTTGTTAACTATGCATTAACAAACAATATAGAACTTCAACATCTAGCACTTGCTGCTTATTATACATTTTTATTTAAATTATCTAGTGGAGAACGAGATATATGTATTGGAATGAATACACATACTAGATATAAAGGTGAATTCAAATCAATAATTGGATCATATGAAAATCTTATTCCATTACGATGTCAATTAGATCGTTATGGTTCATTTCATCAACTAGTTGAATATGTTCAAGGAATGGCAACAAATGGTATGAAATATTCATATTTTCCTTTTCAACATATTCTTGCACAACATTCTGATTGTTCAAAGCCTACATTTCTTGATATATCTTTTGATTTTGTTACTATTGAGAAGAAAATAATGATTGGTGATAGTGAACTTTGTAGTCTTCCATTATCAATTACAATGGATGAAGATGAAGATGTGAGCAAGTTTGATTTCATTCTTACTATTCAATATGATCTCAACATAAATCAATTCTCATGTATGATTAATGCGTCACTCGATTTATTCAATCAAGAGGCAATAAATAAGATTTCACAACAATTTCATTCAATATTATATGATCTCTTTACATCTGTCAATGACATAATGAAGAATAAATCAATCTATGAAATATCAATAATGTTATCAAATGAAAGATTACTTATACAATCAATGAACAATACACAAGTATTGTTTTCTTCTGCCACTTGTATGCATCATGAATTTATTTATCAAGTAATACAACATCCACAAAAAATAGCTGTTGAACTTGATGAACAATCATTGACATATACAGAACTTTTATATTATGTTCAACAACTTTCTCTCGTCTTATTAAATAAATACAATGTGAAATCGGGTGATATTATTTGTCAATGTGTAGAGCGAAGTTTATCTATGGTAAATATATTTAGAAAATATGGTTTGCAATAATATGTGTATAATATATCCTTTATTTCTCTTTAGGTCATTGGCATTTTATCAATTATTATGGCTGGTGGTGCCTATTGTCCTTTATCATCACAAGATCCTTCACAACGTCTACAAATTCTTGTGAAAGAAACTCGAAGTCATTTAGTTCTTGTTCATTCGTCTACACGCATTCTTTTTGAAATCGATATTGTAACTTTAAATATTGATACAATTATAAATAATGAAGCAAATTCTACTAGCATTCATCTGACTCAAATGTCAGATGTACCAATAACATCAGAAAATATTCTCTTTGTAATTTTTACTAGTGGATCAACTGGTATTCCGAAAGCGGTTTGTATAAGATCTTGTCTTTTTTGACTATTTGTATTTTTTAATGTATTCATTTTTTAATAGGTTCAACTACGCCATCGAAATTTCACTCAGTTTTTACGCTCATTTGTTTATGTTGATATATTAACAAAAACTGATACAATAATACAGATGGCTCGATGCTCTTTTGATAATCATCT
>CAJNOI010000013.1:64689-97814 GCA_905250115.1 Adineta steineri | reverse complement strand
CCATATATTATTGTGTGTTGGTTGTCTATCAAGTTTCTCTACTTCCTTCTTTTCTATATACCACGTACTACAAGCGATCTCCCTTTTCTCCACAGATATGATCGATACTATAACGAGCACAGTCTAAAATATGAAATTTAGTGAATATATCTCAAAATCGATTCATAAAAATCATTAGTTAATAAGTGAATTGAAACGATCCGTGGAACGTACGCGTTTTAATTTAAGCAGGCCTCATGACTCGAAGAGATTGATAATCTTAATCAAGATAGATTTCAACTTATTTATTAAAGATATTTTCCTATTAGTAATCACAGTGATTTTGTGTTTTACATTTTAGATTCAGAGATTGCGTTAATAGCTTTCTTCCTTGTCTTCCATAAATTCTTATAGAAACTAGTATACTAAATATTAATACTTCTAATCCAATTTATACTTTGAAACCGATGTTAAATTTTAAAGATATTGTTAGTATAAATAATTTGTAATAGCCTGATCTGAAAGTGTTTGTGGTCTTCCAAACTTATGTTAGCTGGTTTTCGATTTTTTCTGCAACTTCTTATATGTTTTACGCATCATTCCAGTTGACTCACTAGAATTCTTTCATTATCAGCCATCAGGATTACCGAACCATATAATCATAACTTCAGTTATGTCTGATTAATATCTCATTATTAATTTCAGCACCAGCATCATATGCACAAGCTCGCATTTTGTCCGATGAACGAGTTCGATTTGATCCAGACAAGCCTCAAGTAGCAATCTATAATATGCCTTTTCTCTACTGTCTTACTAAAGGACATATTTTATCAATACAACAACTTCGACAGGCTCTTCAGCTAATTGTTAAAAAACATCAATCATTTCGTACATTACTTAACTTTGATGCAGAAAAGAATTCATTTATGCAACGAATTGCTGGCATCGATGACGATAATTATATATTATATACATTCATCAAACACACTTACGAAACACAAGAGCAACTCAATGATATAATGCATGAAGAAAAATATAATCCTCGACTTTTAGATCTTGCAAAGGGCCCCGTTTTTCAATGCCATCTTGTTTATTATAAACAAATCTCTTCAAATGATTTACTTTCTGATCAAGATGTACTCATTTTCAATTTTCATCATGCTTTATTTGATTATCCATCAATGAATATCTTTCTTCATGATCTCAATCAAGCATATACAACAGGTCAATTATTATATGATGACAACACTCATCTACGTTATCTCGATTGTAAATATAAATACTACTTCTACTTCTTTATTTACTAATACACTATTTTCTTTCACTATGTAGACGCTGTTATTGAACAACAAATGTCAATGACTGGTGCAAGTATGTTTTGGCTTGATGCTCTTCATGATTGTAAACTCGATCAACCATTATCGTTACCATCTGATCGATATCGTCTCTCAAATGAACATCGAACTGGTCGTGGAATATCCATTTCTTTTGATTTTGGTCAAGATCTATCACATCACTTTCTGATCCATGCATCATTAAACAACATCTCACTTGAACATCTCACATTTGCTGTTTATTTCATCTTTCTATTCAAATTAACCAATGGACAATCAGATCTATGTCTAGCTATGAATATTAATAATAATCGATACAGAGATGTACTCAAATCAATCATTGGATTGTTTGAGAATATCATTCCTTTACGATGTCAATTAGATCCACATTGGTGTTTTCATCAAGTACTCGAACATGTTCAAGAGATAACAACAAAGAGTATGAAGTATTCATATTTTCCACTTCAACGTATTCTCAATCAACATCCACATATTTCAAAACATGCATTTTTGGATACATCTTTGGAATTCATATCATACAAGAGCAACAACGACAACAATGCAGTTATGATTGGTGATTCTCAACTTGTGCCAGCATCTTTCTCATGCCATATCAATGAAGATGAGATATTAAGTATATCCGACTTCTCTCTTTCTATTTATCATGATTCCAATCTAAATGAATTATCATGTACAATCAATGCGTCACTTGACTTATTCAATCGAGAAACGGTAGAGAAGATTTCACAACGATTTCATTTCATCTTGAATCAACTATCTGCATCTATTATCGACAGTCAAATAAACAAACCAATCTACGAATTATCAATATTATTATCAAATGAACGATATTTAATGCAGTCACTGAATAATACGCAAATATCATTTTCATCATCTCCTCTTACTTGTATTCATCATGAATTTGTATATCAAGTACTGAAACATCCACAAAAACTAGCTGTTGAACTGGATGAACAATCTTTGACATATGCTGAGCTTTTTGCTTATGCCAAGATGATAGCTGTCCATCTTTTAGATCAATATGGTATCATCCCAAGTGACGTTATCTCGCAATGTGTGGAACGAAGTCTATCTATGGTAAGTTAATAGCTAAAATAAATATATACCGTATGTAAAATATTGATATTTATTAGGTCATTGGTATTATAGCAATTGAGATGGCTGGTGGTGTATATTTTCCACTGTCATTTCGGAATCCAGAAAGTCGTTTGCGTATGCTTTTGCAACAAACACAAAGTCGTCTTGTTCTTTCTCATTATGTGACAAGAAATAAATTTAATGATACTATCACTATATTAGACATTGATTCTATACTGATCAATAATAATTTATTTCAACATTTTAATATTGATCAATTATCATCCGTTCATGTGACTATCGATAGCATAGCCTACATTATATTTACAAGTGGTTCGACAGGAATGCCGAAAGGGGTGAGCATTGAATTAGCTATACAACTAACACATAATAAAGGAAATAAATGAGTTATATGAGATAAAGATTAACTTTTTATTGTTTTCATTAATTTTCTAAGAAAATTCAATCGGTTTAAATTTCTATTGATACATTATTTACCAATGAAGGAGATTATATATTTATAGTATATGATGATCTGTTTGTTTATAGGTTCGAGTTCGACATAGAAATTTTATTCAATGTATCTATTCTTTAATGTGTATTGATTCATTTACTAACAATGATACAGTGATTCAAATGGCAAGGTGTTCATTTGACAATCATGTTCAAGAAATTATTGGTTCATTGATAATTGGAGCTACAATAATCATGCTGCATCCAAGAGGAACTGTTGAATTGAACTATCTTGCTGAAATTATGAAAAACAAACAAGTTACTTATATGCACTCTGTACCAAGTTTACTTCGCAACCTTTTTACTTTTCTTAAACAGAATAATTATTTACATTTCATAAAATATCTTAGATCACTTTGTACTATCGGTAAGTAATCATCATATAAATTATAGAATCTTTTATGATGTTCTCTTACTTTTTAGGTGAGCCATGTTCTATGAAATTAGTCAATTTAATACTCAATGATCCTACACAATATTTTATCTTTTGGAATTGGTATGGTTTAACAGAAACTACGGTTACTTGCACTTTTTATCCCGTAGACATTAAAGTTAATGCAGAGAGTATTTCAATAGGACGTCCATTGCCTAATTATCGATATTTGCTATTGAATAATTTCTTACAGTTTGTCGTTATTAATCAAGAAGGCGAATTATTTATAGGAGGCGTAGGTGTTTTCGCTGGTTATCTTGAACGTGATGATTTGACAAATAGAGCACTCATAGAAGTCGATGGCGAATTATTCTATCGAACAGGTGATCTTATTAGAATGGATCATAACGGACTTCTTTATTGTAACGGTCGAAAAGATTTTCAAATTAAATTACATGGACAACGAATTGAACTTGGTGAAATCGAACGATGTTTACTTAACATCACATCTATATCTGCTTGTATTGTCATGAAATGGAAGGATGATTATTTAGTTGCATATGTTCAATCATCTCATGTGAATGAAGAAGAACTACGTCAACATTGTCAATCTCATCTTCCACCACATATGATTCCATCAATATTTATTATACTTGAGAAGCTACCTTTGAATCCAAATGGAAAAGTAGACAGAAAGCAACTTCCTTCACCTGACTTTTCTTCATCGACTTTGTTATCTTCCGATAAATCTGATACCCTTCTTAATCAGTTCGAAGAACATATACACACTATTTGGTGTCACGTTCTTCATTGTAATGACAATCACATTTCTAGAACTACCAGTTTTTTTAGTATTGGTGGTCATTCACTGTTATTTATTCAACTTTATCATCATTATCAATCAGTATTTAACTTTGATGCGCATACACTTTCGATTACGCCATTTCTTCAACAACCAACTATATTTCAACATTCACAGTTACTTCAAGCAGTTAGTATGAATAGTATTCAGACAACACAATGGCATACGTTACATATAAATGAAGGTAAACGTGTTTACTAAGAAATTGTTAAAGCAGTTTTTTATAAAATTCTATCATTTAACTAACAGGTATCGCCTCTTTTGCTCAAGAACGTATCTTTCTTGATCAACAAGTTCGTTTTTCGAGTGATATTGCTATCTATAATGAATTGTCGACTTTACAAGTTGTTCAAGGATCATTATCATTAAATCGTTTATTACAAGCATTTCGATATGTTCTGAATAAACATAAAATATTACGTACATCTCTTATATTTAACAATAATGATGGTACTCTGAAGCAATGCATCACAGATATACATAAAACATTCACAATAACTATGAATCAAACATTTGGAAATGACAATGAACTTCGAGATATTATTTATCAAACAACTATTAATCCTAATCTCTTCGATTTATCAACTGGTCGTGTTTTTCATGCTGAAATTCTGCGACATCAGATATCATTAAATGGAAACAATAGTAAAGAGTTCATAACTAATTCTGATGTTCTCCTCATTGCTTTTCATCATGTTGCATCTGACCGAGCAAGTTTTCCGATCTTTTTCAATGATCTATGTTTCGCTTATAATACTAATGCAATATCAATAGAAGACGATGATGAATCATTGCAATATACTGATTACAGTATTCATGAACGTCTAATTGATATGATAACATCTCGTGAATTTTGGGATTTACAATTAGAAGGATACAGTTTCGACTCTCGATTATCATTACCAGTTGATCGACATCGTTTGTCTAATGACCATCGATCAAGTTCTGCTTCTGTCACTCAAATTTCTTTTGACAACGAGATTTCACAATCATTTTTTGATTATGCTTCTATACATCATGTGACACCATTTCAGTTAGGCCTAACTATGTTATATGCTTTTCTTTTCAAGTTGACTCATGGTGAAAATGATATATGCATTTCTTGTCTGAATGCTAATCGACACAAAACTGAACTGCAGAATATAATAGGAATGTTTGTTTCAATATTGCCCTATCGTATTCAACTCAATCCTCATTGGTCATTTGATGAACTTGTTGAATATGTACGAGAGAAATGTTTATCAATTCTTGAACATTCACATTATCCATTACAGCATATTCTTGCTAGTTCACATATTAATCAACCAAATATTTCATTTCTTGAAACGATGTATGACTTCATTACTATATCATCACAAAGCGATGAATTATCTTTAGATGGAACAAGATTCAAACAAGTGTCCTTTGAGCAATCGTTTGAAGTGGCTAAGTTTGATTTTATGTTAATGTTTGTCTATAATCCAACATTGGAAAATAATAGATTATCATTTCATTTAACTTGTTCACATGATTTATTTGATGAGATTACAGTTACAAATATAGGTCGAAGATTAGAATACTGTTTTCTACAACTTTTTTCATTCAATCAAACTATCACTCGAATTGATACATGTTTTACATGTATATCGAAAATTAATCTTATTCTACCAGAAGAAACTCAAGAAATGGAAAATATTATGTTTTGTCGACAATCGCATATTATAAACGAAGGTATGTTTATCTAAACATAGAGTTTTCCTTAATGAACATTAATATTGAGAATGAATGCATTGTACAGAAATATCATCGAGGATATGTTTTTGTATTGTTCGGATTATCTGAGAAGCGGTGCTCAGTCATATGGTGAGTGTGTGACTATGGGTGGATGGGAACGTGGATTTTTTATTGAGAGACATACCTATACCCACACCCATCCTCAAGATTTTTGTCATATATACCAAAATGAATCCATTATTTCAGATGGTTTTCCTGTAGATGACAATGTCATAGAGTAAAATCTCCTACCATTTGTGTTCTTTTCATTTTGAAAACTAGCGTTTGTGACTCAAGCATCATTTTTTCGCTTACATTACGGATTTATGTGACCGATGGAACTTTTGTCTAACTCTCAATAGATTTCACAAGCAATATTATTAATCATATTTGATTGTCTTCTCTTTTATATAGCACCAACATCATTTGCACAAATTCGACTATGGCATAATGAATGTGTTCATTTCACTCCTCACATATCACAAATACCAATCTACAACATGCCTTTTGTTTATTCTCTCGACTCGCACCATACTTTATCGGTACAACATCTTCGTCAAGCTCTTCAACTAATAGTCACAAAACATCAATCTCTTCGAACATCACTCATATTTTATGCAGAAAACAAGCGACACTTGCAACGAATTATTGATATGAACGATAATAATGGTCAACTATTTACATTTATTGAAAACACTTACGAAACACAAGAACAACTCAATGATATCATACATAAAGAAAAATGTAATCCTCAATTTTTTGATGCTGCTCAAGGTCTTGTCTTTCGATGTCATCTTGTTTATTACAAACAAATCTCTTCAAATCATCTTCTTTCTCACAAAGACCTAATTATCTTCAATTTTCATCATGCTTTGTTTGATTTTCCATCAATGAATATATTTCTTCGTGATCTCAATCAAGCATATACAACAGGTCAATTATTGTACGATGACACCACTAATCTTCGTTATCTTGATTGTAAATATAATTAGTTCTTATCTTTTTTCTACTACATTCATTTGTTTAATTATATAATAGATGCTGTTATTGAACAAAAAATGTCAATGACTGATGCAAGTATGTTTTGGTTTGATGCTCTTCATGATTGTAAACTCGATCAACCTTTATCATTACCATTTGATCGGTATCGTCTCTCCATGGAACATCTCACTGGTCGGAGAACATCTCTTTCTTTTGATTTTGGTCAAGATCTCTCACATGACATTCTCATTCATGCATCATCAAATAGCACATCACTTGAACATCTCACATTTGCTATTTATTTCATCTTTCTATTTAAGTTAACTAATGGACAAACAAATTTATGTATTGCTATGAACATCAATAATAATCGATATAGAGATGAACTCAAATCAATCATTGGACTGTTTGAGAATGTCATTCCATTACGATGCAAATTGGAACCTCATTGGTGTTTTCATCAATTACTCAAACATGTTCAAGAGATAACAACATATAGTATGAAATATTCATATTTTCCACTTCAACATATTCTCAATCAACATCCACTTATTTCTAAACATGCATTTTTGGACACCTCTCTAGAATTTATATCATACAAGAATAATAATATAGTTATGATTGGTGATTCTCAAATAATTCCAGCATCTTCTTCATTCAATATCAATGAAGATGAAATACTAAGTGTATCCGACTTCTCTCTTTCTATTTGTCATGATTTGAACATCAATCAACTGTCATGCACAATCAATGCATCACTTGACTTGTTCAATAGAAACACAGTGGAGAAGATTTCACAACGATTTCATTTCATCTTACATCAATTATCTACATCTATTATCGACAGCCAAATAAACAAGCCCATCTATGAATTATCATTAGTGTTATCAAATGAACGATATTTAATGCAATCAATAAATAATATGCAAATATCATTTTCATCTCCACTCACTTGTATTCATCATGAATTTGTATATCAAGTAATGAAACATCCACAAAAACTAGCTGTTGAACTAGACGAACAATCATTGACATATTGTGAACTTCTATATTATGTACAAATATTATCTTTCACTCTTCTCAATGAATATCATGTTCTTCCAGGTGAAATAGTTTGTCAATGTGTTGAGCGAAGTTTGTCAATGGTAAGTTGATCAGTAGAAATAATTGTTTGAGGCAATAAAAAATTTGTTTGAACCAGGTGATTGGTATTATGGGAATTGAAATGGCTGGTGGTGTCTATTGTCCATTGTCACCTCGAGATCCACAACATCGTTTGTATGCACTCACACAACAAACACGAAGTCGTTTTGTCCTTGCTGATTATGGGACAAAAACGAAATTTAGTGATGACATTAGCTCATTTATTATCGATTTGATTCTAGGGAACCAAAGTAGAGAATATATTGTTGATGTGGACCGATTGTCTGATATTGTAGTAACATCAGAGAATATTGCCTACATTGTTTTTACAAGTGGATCCACTGGAATACCCAAAGGAGTATGTTAATATCTTCTTAAATCAATCATCTTTATTAGTGTATTGTTCTTTAGGTACAAATTCGCCATCGAAATCTGATGGCATGTATTAAGTCTCTAGTTTATATAAAGTTGTTCTCAAACAAAAATAATATGATACAAATGGCAAGTTGTTCGTATGATGTACATGTTCAAGAAATTATAGGAGCATTGACTGTTGGTGCTAGCATTATAATGCTTCATTCCGAAGGAAATATGGATATTGAATACGTGATCAAGGTGTTAAATGAAAAAGAAATTTCATATCTACAAAGTGTTCCAGCATATGTTAACAATATGTCAGAGTATGTAGAAAAGAATAAAGTTTCAAATTTGAGCACTTTACGTTCTGTTGATATTGGTGGTAAGGAAAATATTTTAACTAGAATAAGCATTTTAATCAATTTTTTTAGGAGAAAAAAGCACAGTTGAACTTATTGATAAGTTGTATACCTATTTGCCACAAGATTGTTCTGTATGGAACACCTATGGACCTGCAGAAACAACTGTCGATTGCACAGGTTATGTTATAGGTAGAGATTTGAATATGATCAATATCCCAATTGGAGGCCCGCTACCCAGTTATCGATGTATGATTATGAATCAGTATTTACAATCATCTATCACCGCTCAAGAAGGTGAACTGTTTGTAGGAGGAGTGGGTGTATTTGCTGGTTATCTTGAACGTGATGATTTGACTGCAAAAGCTCTTCTTGAAATAGATGGTCAACTATTTTATCGAACAGGTGATCTTGTTACAATGGACAACGGTGGTCTTCTTCATTATCAAGGAAGAAAAGATCATCAGGTGAAATTACATGGACAACGAATCGAACTTGGTGAAATAGAACGATGTTTACTTAATATTACATCCATCCCTGCTTGTGTTGTCATGAAATGGAACGATGATCATCTAGTTGCTTATGTTCAAAGTTCTGATATTAATGAGCAGGTACTGCATGAACATTGTCAATCTCATCTTCCACCACATATGATTCCATCTTTCTTTACTATTCTTGATAAATTACCTTTGAATCAAAATGGAAAAATAGATCGAAAAGTCCTTCCACCACCTGACTTCTCATCAATACATCTCACTAACAGTACAGAACTATTATCACCAACAAATGATATTGAAGTTAGTATTCATCATATTTGGTGTGAGATATTCAAACTAAATCAAATCTCAGCTGATACAAATATATTTACTATTGGTGGTCATTCATTACTTATTATGCAACTTTTTCATCGATACAAGATCGAGTTTCATTTGGAAACAAATACTCTTTCCATTTCTAATCTATTTCAACATCCAACAATTGTTCATCATGCTCAACTCATTCAACAATCTATCAATACCGTCCACACTCTAGACGATTATCCTTGGTCTTCATTACATCTCATTCAAGGTAAACACAACAATTTGTACTAGATATCATTGTTAACTACATATTTATCTTTTTTGTTCTCATTTTAGCTAGAGCATCATTCGCACAAGAACGAATCTATTTAGATGAACAAATTCGTTTTTCATCTAACAAAACAACAATGAATAATATGTATGTTATTCCATTACTCTATCGTATAGCATCTATGAATGATCATGTATCAATTACTCGATTACACCATGCATATCAAAATGTTATCACAAAACATAATATTCTTCGAACAGCACTTTATCTTGATGATACAAATGGTAATATTATACAACACTGTTTAGATGCATATACCGTTCTCGACGATGATATGAAATCATATGGGTTGTCAATCGTTAATGTTCATAATGATGGTCATCGTCATATGACTGAAACTATCGAAGCAATATTAAATCAGCCTGATTTATTCGATTTATCAAAAGGACGTGTTATTCGTTGTCATATTCTACGTCATTCTCAATATTCTCAAAGTAATACTTTATATGAGAATGATGATCTGTTGACTGGAAATGATCACATATTGATTAGTATTCATCATGCAACGTTTGATGGAGCATCAACATCAATCTTTCTTCGTGATCTTTCTCTTGCTTATCAAACCGATGAGTCATTATCTGTAGATGATAACTTATTGAATTACACCGATTATTCTGTTCATGAACATATCATGGATATGTCATTATCTCGTGAATTCTGGCATTCTCAACTTGAAAGATACAATATGGAATGTTCATTATCATTACCAGTTGATCGACAACATTCATCAACTAATCAACAACGATCAGGTTTAGCATCCATAGCTGAAATCACTTTTGATAATGAAATATGCACATCATTTCTCAACTATGCATCATCACATCATCTCACATATTTTCAACTTGGATTATCCATATTTTATGTCTTCCTATTCAAATTAACTCATGGTGAGACTGATCTATGTATTGGTTCTATTAATGCCAATCGATATCGAAATGAACTACAAAATCTAATTGGAATGTTTATTTCAACATTGCCATATCGTATTCAACTTGATCCTCATTTGTCATTTGATGATCTTGTCAAATATGTACAAGAGAAATGTTTATCAATTCTTGAACATTCTCATTATCCTTTGCAACATATTCTTGATGACAATCGATTTAAGCACTCGAATGTATCATTTCTTGACATAATGCTTGATTTTATCACTGTGTCGAAAGATGTCGAACATTTATGTTTCAGTGGTGCAAATTTAGAACAAATATCATTAGAACAATCACTTGAAATGTCTAAATTTGACTTCTCACTAACATTTGTATACAACCCATCATCAGATAATAATCAGTTGTGTTGTTCTTTTGTTTGTTCACGTGATCTGTTTGAAAAATCAACTATTTCAGAAATGGCTCAAAGATTTCAATATGTGTTTGAGCAACTGTTTCAAATACAATCAAGTAACATTCCTGAAATGAATGTGAGTTCATCGATTACCAAAGTCTCTCTTATCCTTCCTGAAGAAGCTGAAGAAATGGATTTTGCCGTGTTTCATCGATTGGAGAATATTGTGAATGAAGGTATGATTGTGTGCAGCTTGTTCTATTGTATTATAAAAGCCGTAGTCAGTTAAATTCCTAATGGAAAACATGCATTAAAGTACATTGTCATTGGCGAGACTAGTCGTTTTTGATTTCTAAGCAAACCAAGTACTAAGTATGTGATAGGCCACTAGTTATCGGTAATAAATTGTCGAAGTTTTTGGGTGTCGAAACTAAAACCGAAGTAAAAAAATTAAAAACCATACAGTCGGATTTAGAATCACAGGGAAGAACCTTTTCAGAGTCATACTTGGGTTGTTTAGTCATAAAACACCTACATCACATAGTTTTCTACCATCAAACATTTGTGTTCGCTTTTGTTTGCTTCCGATGTTATATATAAAGCTAATACAAAGATATTTTTGTTGCTTTCACTGAGTACATGTATGTGTGTAGAGTGTAAAAATTGTCAAACATTAGCAGTATATAACTCTTAGAAACTATTTAGATATTTGTCAAATCATTGTATGATGCCGTAGAGGATGCTACATTTATGTATTATAGTTGAAGCTTTTATTATGCATATTCTTATTAGTTATGCACCATAATTCATATGACTATTTTATTCAGATTATTCTCTAATACAGACGCAAAGATTTTAGTTTCAAACTAGTAACTAAAGCTTTTAATGATTTAGTAATATATGTTAAAAGATTAGAATCGCATAAATTTATTTTAAAAATAAATTTTCATATAATAACTACAGCGATTTCATCATGTAATCTTATATGTATTTTAACCCTTTACCCCCTGAAACCGTTCTAGAAGAGCTACTGATGAAACAACGATTGGAATAGAGTATTGGTGCCTCCAATATGCTAAAAGTATGGACAGATCGATCAAACACAGACTTGAGTTTTACGGTACTTTGCTGAGGGGGGGTAGGGGGATCGACTTGAAAAAAATCTCAGGGACTTTCCGTAATCCTCATGTAGTTCGGCAAAAAAACATCTTAGAGAGCTCGGAGACGTCTTATTTTGTAGAGAATTGTCCACTCTATAATATTACATGGTTCAAACAAAACGTTATTATCGAGTTGTGGACGTCGAGAACCTAAAGTGTTGATTTTCTGAAATCCTCGAGTGACCATTATCTGCTTTAACATATCTTACCTACCTAATTCTTTTCAAATTTCTGAAACCTATATAATCTACTAGTGGACCCTTTCCTCGATGTAAATCACACAGCATGCCGCCGAGATATATATTCCTTGGAGGTAGAAAAATGATTTAAAAACAAAATTCATTTTTTTCACATTTTTTCGAAATTATCGATTTTGAAAGTCATATATCTCGGAGACTGAGCAACAAAACAAAATATTCTTTTCGCCAATCGATAGCTTATGGAGTTCCCTACAAATATTGTTTTGGGAGTTTTCGAGTATCATGCGTCCTTTATTTTCTAAAAAATTTTTTACAAATGGGCCAAAAATGACCCACCAGGGGGTAAAGGGTTAAGTATATTGAAATACTGTTTGGTGACTTAAGGGATTTTTATATATACGTTTTCATGGATCATTTTTTATTGGTCGATGATCTTTTTTATATTTGACAAAGAATTATGCTGATGTATAGGATCTCAGATACACTATACCGATGCGAAATGAATTAACCAATAAAACATTTCAAAAACTGATTTTTATATAAACAAACTAGTTTTAATCTGTTTAATCTATTTAGGACTTTAGTATAATGTGTTGCAAGCCTAAAACACAAGAGTATATGTCAATTATGCATTTCTCCGTGTTTGAATTAATTGAGACAAGATGAGAATAGATTGCTCTTAGATAAAAACAAATTCGTATTTCTATCGTGCCTATGAATAGTTGAACGTTCATTTTTCAAATCGATTTTTTGTGAGAATAATGCAAATATTTAATAGTAATTGCATCGTTTTCAAGAAAATTCTGACGAAAGCCATTCTTCTTTGAATATGGACGATTACTCACATATCATTCAATAGTAGTATTAATGAAATTTCAACAGTTTACATTTTAGCCATTTAATTTAGTTAATGAAATGAATTATTCTGTCACAGTTAGAACTTTGGGAGAATACGTATCCCTATATATTTTTCTACGGACTAAAGGATTGAAGTTTGGTAAAATAAGATGATGAACTCAGAAGAAAACGTAACAGTACGGTTCAACTTAGTTTTATAACATTAGATGGAAATCATATAAGAAAAGAAGATTTCTTTGAAACGAGTAACATTGTCCAGATACTTCTGTCAATTATTTCATAATAAGAGCGATAAAACATCTGCTAGAAAGAAAACGTTGTGCCAAAGGATGCATCATCCAGAGAGTCAGAATAGTCAAATTGACGCATTATAACAAGCATTGTATGTTCTGTCTCTGAACGGATTATACACATCCAGAAATATCCGAATTTTCGCGTTTTAACAATCACATTCTTTTTTACATCTTCATTTCTCGTGATAACTAAGACGCGAAGCGTTTAAACATATTTCTCATATGAACGCGTAATAACGCTCAGATTCGAACATTTGTGTCTATCCGAAATAAGTTTATACAAAAATATTTTAACAGCTGTATCCTGCTACCATTTTATTCAGCTCACAAGTTTATTACACCAAGGTCTAATTATTGCTTCTATAAAAATCCTCAACAGTTTTAGTATAGAACCCTTAAAGACTACTCACGAAGAAAGATCCCTAAGTGATAAATCACTTTTGAACTCATACTCTGCGCATAAAGTAGATTTCAGTAAGGTATGGAATATTCTATAAAGGATAAGTGTTCTTAGACCTTATATCGAGAGTTGTAGGTAGAAAGTCTAGAGGCACTTATTCTTTTGGAATTTTTCAAAGCCCACTGAGATCTACTATATACACAGACTTCGAACTCAAAGCCGAATTGTCACTTATGAACCTTCTCTTGTCAAATAAGCTTAACTTGAAGATTAAATTGAAACTGGGCTATTTTTGTGGATATCTAAGGATTTTATCAATCTACTACAATTACCTACGAATATTTATAGGAAGGGAACACTACGATAATCCATATATTCATAGATCCATAATAAATTAAACTTATTCTGTTTAAACAATTCGCGAAAAACTAACATTATGTTTCAGTCTTTTTAGTTCTTTTATTCTATTAGAATCTTCTGGTGTTTTTATTTCTTTCAATCCTTTTATTCTTGAGGAGAAGAGTCTTAAGAGGTGGATTGTAAGCAACATTCATGCTATCCTCTCAAAATAAAGATTAAGAGCGATAAAAAGACTAAAGAAACTAAAAGAAGTAAGTAGACTAAAAGGAGTTGAGGAACTAAATAATGATTTCATTTTTATAGAATCTCCTCGATCAGAATAACTTTAATATCTCATGAATTTCTCAAATCGACTCCCTTTAATAGCAAGAGTTATTGACAATATTTAGATATAACTATCAACTTTTGTTAATGGATTCATGTGTCAACAGAAAGTTTATTCATAATTTTGACAAAGTTATATATTCTTCCACAATCTATTTAAATTGATAACTCGTTTATAAGTTACGACGTCTTGTCTGCGAAGAAAAGTATTTTAAACTCGCATAAAAATTGATCATAGAGACAGGATACAATGAGAGAACAAAATTAGACAGTCTGCATATATTTAATATAATCTGATAATGCTTTAGGAAAGAATCCAACTAGTCCAGTCATTAGTATTACCGTCTTCTTTCCCCTATCATCATTAAATTAATCTAAAAATATAGTTAGTTATTTTTTTCTCTTTTTTTAATATTGAGGGGTTTATTGTTTCTATAGTACGTTAACAAGATGACTGTTGCAATAGTATTTAACATAACAATAAAAATAAGAATAGAAATAAGCATATGATAAGGAAAAAGGTAGAAGGTAAGAAAAAAGAAAGAAAGAGGTCGTAAGAAAGTGTACTAATGAACAAATAAAAGATAATGATTACAGTTGCGGTAGTTATTTATATGCGTCATATATATTTTTAATTTATTAATTTATTGTGACAGTTATAGAATTAAGAAGAAAGGTCAAAATATTTAAGAATTGCCCATACTAGAACCCTAGAAGATTTTTTGAAAATTTGAAACTGTTGCTCTTGAATATACAGATAGGTTAGATAATCCCACTTCGTGCTCTTTCAGCTAATCTATTGAGAAACTCTGCATTTTTTCTGAAACCACAACTTTTATAGAGAATTTTCGTCTCGAAAGTAGCAATAAAATACGAATTAGTAGTTTGTTGGAAATCTACTGCTTCATGGGATTCTTCTAAGTGTTTCATAACTTTTATCCAATCGTTTAAGATATAATCATTCGATGCTATTTCTCTCGTTGATGCAAGGGTAGTATAATCATCCTATCTTGATAAATTGTATATTAACCTTATAGCTGAGCAGTAAGTATGTTCTATTATTGCATGTTGTCTTTCTGTATAAAAGAATTCAGTGGTAAATAACCAGAAAAAGTGCGATAGAGCGTATGCAGAAAATAGTTTCTTACGCATTTTTATTTCCTTCATTAGTATAGTGCGAAACAATTTTTTTAACCCATTAAAACAATTCTAATTTTTTTAAACCTAATGTTAATGAAATTATCCAAGCCAAGTTTAGTACTGATTTCTACTCCTAAAAAATTTGAACGATTTCACATATTCTATTAGAGTTCCTTTATATTCTATTTTTGGCTTAGAAACTACTACCGCGCTTTAGATGATCATAGGTTTTGTTTTGGCTGTACTCACCGGCAATATATATAGTCATCAATAAACTTTTCTAAGTTTATTAATACTGATTTTGCTTGCCACTCTAAAAATAATATGTTTTCAAATAATTTAAGTTCGAGAGATCTTTTAATGACTAATGTCAAATCATTAGGAAAAAAGGCGAGAGACTATTTGAGTAAGGTAAGATGGCAAGAAATGGATACGTAAGTTATTTTCTTCTCTCACTGTTTTAAATTTCTATGATTAATACTTATATCAGTTTGAAAAGTCTTGTTGAAAGATGAAACATCATTTTCTTGTAAATATATTACCAATCTATAATGTATTTTGGGAGAGAATTCAACTATATCAGATAATACTGATGGACTGCAAAGTTATTGTTTTTGCTGAAATATTAAGTTCCAATTTCTTTGACATTTTATATCAAAATATCGTAATGAGTGCTGTTTTCGAATATTCTGTCAGTGGTTTTGAAGTCCCCTAAGCTAAGCAATTATTCAGAGGATAAAAAACACGATATCACTAAAACCTAAGTCACACAAAGATTTTTCCAATAAACAATCAGTAGAATTAAATTCAACACGAAAAAAGAACAGTAAATTTTCTTCTTATAAATTTCAAACATATTCTGATGTTTTCGAACAAGTTCTTATAAAAATACTGCTAAAAAATCTAGAGCACACGTATAAATAACAGATTGAATTCAATAGATGGAGTGCTCATCTGTTTTTAAGATAACTATTCGTATTCGACGATATGACGAAAATATTGCATAGTTTTTCCATCATTTTGCGAGCCTCTTCAATGATAAGTTAAAGACATGAACGATATCGTCATTAAATAATACTATAAATTAAGAAGATGAGACAAAGTGAGACAGAATAGTGTTGACGATAACCAATTGAAGCACATATATACATAAGCGATAGCTACTACAGACACTTAGCTAATATAGTTTCGGTAAATATGATGAAATAATAGATACGAATATTTGCATGGTTGACGGCCATTTCAACAGAAAATGTCTTTCTGGATACTCAAATATTTGAAATCAATTATGGTTTTTACTTATTAATGCAAGACTACTTCAATTACTGTAAATGGGCGAAGGAATTCTTTTCAACCACATCCTTCATATAGTTTTCTTTTAAATCTATCGATTATATTACTGCTTTTTCGCTCTGTTGATTGAAAATATTACGATATATTTTATCCATTTTGAATAGTTAAGGCGAAATATGCATTTACATCTATTTTTAATATGCACACTCTAAGTCTCTTTATTTCAAAATGCATTTTTCTATTCTGAGATAGTACATCAAACACGCTATTGCATTTGTCATTACTGATTGTCTGATCTCGTTATTAAAATAAGTCTAATCATTCAGTTCCGCTATATTATACGTTAAAACGCTTTGAAACCCTTTGTTTCTTTGGTAAAATGAACGCATTATAAAGCGTTGTCTTCTTCTATTTCTACCTCTAATATATCAAAACACGCCTTTAGCGTTTGTTCATTTACGTGGGCAATTCGCGGTGGAAGTATCGATTGAAAGATATTATTTTTTACTATATATCGGAAGAAAAGATACAAAATATATAGTTGAATACAAACATTTTATGCTAATTGTTAGATATGATTCTAGAAACTATTTAATCAATATGGAATATAGAAGACATAGGTTTCGTCGTTTTCGAAAAGTTCTACTCTTTTTTTATTTGAAAATAACATACTCAAACTTAACTAGATAATCCGATTTCAAATGCTGGTAAATATTTACAATGTCTACTTCTCTTGTCATCAATCTAATATCGCATAATCTCGTAATTGAATCCATCAACAAGTTGTATAGAGCTTTCTTCCTTTACTTCAACAACAAAAACTATTGATTATCTTCTTGTCGAAATATGATTTTTGCCATGTCAGTCGATATCGAATTGCACTTTTCTAAACATAGTAGTGGTATCTTCTCCTCATATTAACTAAAATATTAGTACTATTTCTCTCCATCAAATATATGCATGACAATTCCACTATACATGTGAGATTTATCATTAGAGCGTTTTGTGTCTGTAATAAGGCCCGTTGAATTTAAAAACCAGGCCAAACCTCTTATTTATGAAAGAACACTTGAAGATAGTGATTACTGAAATCTTTTTTTTGAAAATAATACTTGATTAAAAGCGTAATATATTCTGAGAGTCACGAGACACTGTTTCTCAGTAATTCCTAATTTTATGAAACAATCGATTTTATGTCTGCATTAACTATAGAGCCAAGAGAAAATATCAAAAGAAAACAGTCATTAGAATCACTATTCTCAAGTCTACTTTCAAGCTCACTAATCCTCATCATAGTTACGACAAAGTCTAATAATAAATCTCATATATATAGTGCAATTGTGGCACCTGTACTAGATGAAGAGAAATAGTACCTAAATATTGCGTGAAATCATGGAAAGTTATAATAACTATGTTTGCAAAGTTTCAGATCAAATTATTCAATATGGTGAAAATTCTATCTAAAAAACAAGATAATCGATAGTTTTTATCGTTGAGAGAGTAACAACTTCATAATTATAAACTAAAATGGTTTTTGTAAATATTTTGTCTTAATCAAAATAAATTACTACGCGATCATTCAAACAAGCATTGCAATTTCAAATGTAAAAGCATTTCTTGACATACTCCGTGACAGTTTTACATCATTATTTTTATTAAAATTTTGTACAATTTTGAGACTATTTTTCTATTAGAAGTTCTGCTGAAAAGGGCTAAAAATTCTGCAGAAAGCCTGTATTTTAGCGATAGTAAGTGTCTTGTAGGACTTTTTGGGAATAACTAAATAAACAATACCAAACTCGAATTTGTCAGGGATATTTCTACTAAAAAGTGTTTTTATCCTACTTTTGCTGCAAAAGCGTGTTTGTTTTTAAGTTTTGGTGAAGAAAAGACACTCGCATTCTCTCTTTTATTGGTAAACCTAATTACATGTTGTGCCTTTATTTGTTTTGTAAAATACAATATCAGAGTATTTTATGGGGTAACAAGGATAGTGTGCTAAGTTTTCTTTCGTTGTCTTGCTTAGCATGATTATTGTATCAATTGACAACTAGTTGTAACTTATATGCATGATCACAACGATGAATTTGTAGCATACGAACAATAAAAGCATGAAATCAAATGATAGTGTTCGCAGAGCTTTTTTCATTTGTCCGGGGTCTCGAAGTTCTCTGTTTTTTCCAACATCATTCTTCTTTTTCAGTAATCAAATTCAAAGTATGCGGAAAAATTTCTCGTAGTGTTACTTTCTCTTTGCACTAGAATTTGGACTTCCAAAACAAAGATGGTTTCTATTACAGAGTACACCAGCTTCTATTCATCCATTTAAATTAAAAACCTTGACAACACAAACAGATTCAAATATATATACGACGAAGAGAAATACAAAAGGAAGAAAAAGAGAAGACAAAATGGATAGATAAATAAAAATGTCATATCGTCATAGACAAATTTATCAAATATTTGAGTATATTTGAATGAACTAGAGATATAACTTAAAACTACTCAGTGAATAAGAAAGATTAGTATTGAACTAGGAATAATATTAACTGAAACTGTCACGTAAGTATTCATCAGGAAAATACTTACACTATCTCTTAGAATTTTACAAAATTACATGGTTTTTCCATGTTAATAGTAAAAAAAACAGTTCGGCATTCACATTGAATTTGTATTAGCATAACGAAAATGCTGTCGACTTTCATAAAAAGCAATTCTGTTTTATTTCTAAACGATGAGTTTCCAACAGTGAACAATCTTACTTCTTTTTTTGAGAGAGCCGTTAGTACATGCGTTATATTAATACCAGTTTAATAAGAGTACTAAAGTATCGCGTTTCTTATATAAACATTAATATAAAACTATCATACAGTATTAATAATGCGCATAAAAAGTCTCAGGTCAAAACCATTCTATCGGATTTTATGAAGGCTAATAATATATCCCGATTTTTGAAGAAGGATCCGGTGTCACACGATGTCAGGTTTTTCATTGTGAGGTATTAAATTAGCTTTTATTGCTGCTAACAGAAAATAACCAGCCAACACTCTTAATACAAGATTCTGCTCAGTTAGAGAAGCGATTATATGAAAAGTGACTAGAATATAATTATCAAACATCATTTGGCAACCCAGCTTTCATATTAAAATTCACTAAGTTCTCATTATTCCAGCACCAGCATCATTTGCACAAGCTCGTATTTGGCTCGACGAAAGAATTCGATTCGATCCCGACAAACCACAAGTAGCCATCTATAATATGCCTTTTGTTTATCGTCTCCAATCGGGTCATATTTTATCGATTCAACAACTTCGTCATGCTCTTTATCTTGCTGTTAGAAAACATCCTTCACTTCATACATCACTTCATTTTGACATCGACAAGAATCTACTCATGCAAAGAGTTCTTACTCATGAGAATAATAAAAAAAATAATAATATGTTTTCAATCATCGAAACTATTAATGAAACAGATGAACAACTCAATGACATTTTACACGATGAGAAACGTAATCCTCATCTTTTTGATCTTGCAAAAGGTCTTGTGTTTCGATGTCATATTATTTATTACAAACAAATCTCTTCAAATCATATACTTTCTGATCAGGATATGGTCATTTTAAATGTTCATCATGCTTTGTTTGATTTTCCATCGATGAATATATTTCTTCACGACCTCAATCAAGCATATACAACAGGTCAATTACTATATGATGATAGTACTAATCTTCGTTATCTTGATTGTAAATATAATTAGTTCTTATATTTTTGTCTTTTCCCTAACGCATTCTTTTCTTTAATTACATAATAGATGCTGTTATTGAACAACAAATGTCAATGACTGGCGCAAGCATGTTTTGGCTTGATGCTCTTCATGATTATAAACTCGATAAGTCTTTATCATTACCATTTGATCGATATCGTCTCTCAAATGAACATCGAACTGGTCGTGGAACATCCATTTCGTTTGATTTTGGTCAAGATCTCTCACATCACTTTCTTACATATGCATCATCAAATAACATATCACTGGAACAACTTGCACTTGCCACTTACTATGTGTTTTTGTTCAAATTAACCAATGGAGAAAAAGATTTATGCATTGGAATAAATACACTTGGTCGATATAGAGATGAACTTAACCCTATTATTGGAATGTTTGTGAATGCGATACCTCTGCGATGTCAACTCGATCCTCATTTGTCATTTCACGAAGTCACAAAACACGTTCAACATAACATGATAAACTGTATTAAGTATTCTTATTTTCCTCTTCAACGTATTCTCAATCAACATCCAAATATATCAAATCCTGTATTTCTTGATACATCGTTTGACTTTGTATCATCCATGAAAAGAGATGAGGAGAATGAAATAATGATTGGTGATAGTCGACTATCTTTACTACCTTTTTCAATTAAGATTAGTGAAGATGAAATAATGAGTAAATTTGATTTTATTCTTAGTTTTCAACATGATCTGAATCTAAATGAATTCTCATGTACCATTAATGCTTCCGTTGATTTATTTAATGCTGAAACAATTTGTACAATTACACAAAGATTACGGACAATGTTACATCAACAATTCACACCTTTTCATAGTCAAATAAACAAACCAATCCATGAAGTACAATTAGCATTACCGACGGAACAATTACTTTTACAATCGTTGAATAATACACAAATACCATTTTCATCTCCTTTCACTTGTATCCATCATGAATTTGTGAATCAAGTAATGAAACATCCACAGAAACTAGCCGTTGAACTAGATGAACAATCATTGACATATTCTGAACTCTTGTATTATGTTCAAGTTTTATCTTTACCTCTTCTTAATGAATATGATGTGTTTCCAGGTGAGATCGTGTGTCAATGTGTTGAGCGAAGTTTGTCCATGGTAAGTTCCATGAAGAAATAATTGTTTAAAATAAAAAATGTTCGTTTGAACTAGGTGATTGGTATAATGGCGCTTGAAATGGCTGGTGGTGTTTATTGTCCATTATCACCTCGAGATCCACAACATCGTTTATATGCACTCACACAACAAACACAAAGTCATCTTGTTCTTGTCCATCATCTAACTAAGACCAAATTCGATGCTGAAATTATATCACTTGATATTGATTCCATATTAGTTATTAATGATTTGAATAATGACATGGATTATAATTGTCTTTCAAGTGTGATAATGAAAGGTGAAGAAATAGCCTATACTCTTTTTACTAGTGGTTCAACTGGAATTCCGAAAGCGGTACGATAGAAAGATTATCACATAATGTATATTTGACACTAAAAGTTGTTTTCTAGGTTCAACTGAGACAGCAGAATCTCATCAATTCAATATTAGGTTTCGTTCGGATTGATGCACTACATGAAGATGATGTTACGATTCAAATAGCTAGTTCAACCTTCGACGCGCATATACTGGAAACTGTAGGATCTCTAATCTGCGGTGCGACAATAGTCATGCTACACCCACAAGGTAATATGGATTTTCAATATATCAATCATATTTTACATGACAAACAAGTGACATATCTGACCGCGGTTCCGACTTATCTCAATCATTTATGTGACTTCCTTAAACAAAATAGATTTTCTCCATGGATACTAATAAGAAATATTAGCTGCGTCGGTAAGTTGAGCAAGCGCATGCGAAATAGAATAAATACTGATTAACTTGTCATCGTAGGTGAATCTGTGTCATTAGCTTTCATCAAAGTATTGATGCAATTTGTTGCCCAGTCTTGTCGAATTTGGAATCTGTATGGCCCTGCGGAAGCCACACTTGGAACTTCGTGTCACCTAATTGATGTGACCACTCACATGCATGATCTTCCAATTGGCAAACCACTACCTCGTTACATATGTTTACTTCTAAACAGCTTCTTGCAATCTGTTGTGATTCAGGAAGAAGGAGAACTACTAGTGGGAGGAGTGGGTGTCTTTGCTGGTTATCTTGGACGTGATGATTTAACTGCAAAAGCTCTCATTGAAATAGATGGTCAACTATTTTATCAAACAGGTGATCTTGTTACAATGGATAACAATGGTCTTCTTCATTATCAAGGAAGAAAAGATCATCAAATCAAACTTCATGGACAAAGAATTGAACTTGGTGAGATCGAACGATGTTTACTTAACATTACTTCTATTTCTGCTTGTGTTGTCATGAAATGGAATGATGATTATTTAGTTGCATATGTTCAAAGTTCTGATACTAATGAAGTCCAACTACGAGAACATTGCCAATCTCATCTTCCACCACATATGATTCCATCATTATTCATTACTCTGGATAAACTACCCTTGAATCCAAATGGAAAAATAGATCGAAAACTTCTTCCACCACCTAACTTTTCATCAGCGCATCTCACTAATCATGATGAACTGTTGTTACCAATGAATGAGAATGAAATCATCATTCATCAAATTTGGTGCGATTTATTAAAACAAAAACAAATCTCAACTAACACAAATATCTTCACTCTTGGTGGTCATTCACTTGTCATTATGCAACTCTTTCATCAATATAAAATACATTTTCATCTGGAATCAAATACTCTTTCTATTACTGTTCTTTTTCAACATCCAACAATTATCGATCATGCTCGACTCATTCATCAAACTATGAGTGTGACGAAGAATATCAATGACTATCATTGGTCTTCATTATATATCATGAAAGGTAACATAAACAGTTTAAGAATATTCTATTAACTATATTTGATTTCTCTTTTATAGCTAAAGCATCACTTGCTCAAGAACGCATTTTCTTAGATGAACAAATTCGATTTTCGTCAACACATATTAGTACTAACAACATGTATGTTATTCCATTAATTTATCGAATATCATCTATGAATGATCGTATATCTATTTCACAATTACAACATGCATTTCAATCTATCATAAGAAAACATAAAATTCTTCGAACAGCACTCTATCTCGACACAAATGGTACTATTATGCAACACTATTTAGATACAAATGCTAGTATCAGTGATAAGAAATCATCCAGATTTTCGATACTTAATCTTCCTACTGAAGAACATGAACAGAATGAAATTGTAAAGAAGATTTTAAATCAATCAGATTTATTTGATTTATCAAAAGGACATGTTATTAATTGTCATATTCTTCGTCGTGATCAGTCAAATCATTCACTCACTCAGAATAATGATCTATTGACTAAAGATGATCGAATACTGTTTACCATTCATCATGCAATGTTTGATGGAGCATCGACAACAATCTTCATTCGTGATCTTTCTCTTGCATATCAATCCATTGATTTGCTTCCTATAGATGATAATTCATTCCAATATATAGATTATTCTATTTATGAACACATAATGGATATGACATTATCTCAACAGTTTTGGATACTAGAACTCAAAGGATATAATCTCACACGTCAGTTATCGTTACCTGCTGACCGACAACGTTCATCAATTAATCAACAACGATCAGGTTTAGCTTCTTCAGCTCAAATCACTTTTGATGATGAAATATGTAGATCATTTCTCACCTATGCATCAGCACATCATCTCACACTCTTTCAACTTGGATTATCCATATTTTATCTCTTCCTATTCAAATTAACTCACGGTGAGACTGATCTATGTATTTCTTCTATCAATGCAAATCGATACCGAAGTGAACTAGTGAATATGATTGGAATGTTTGTATCAACATTACCACATCGTGTTGAACTTGGTCCTCATTGGTCATTTAATGAAGTAGTTAAATATGTACAAGAAAAATGTTTATCAATTCTTGAACATTCTCATTATCCATTACAACATATTCTTAGTGATCTACATCTCACTCAATCAAATGTATCATTTCTGGAGACAATGTTTGATTTCATTACTATCTCAAAAGAAGTTAGTGGTTTATGTTTGAATGGCGTCAGTCTAGAACAAGTTTCGCTACAAGAATCATATGAAATGGCTAAGTTTGACTTTTCATTAAACCTTATATACGATCCATCATTAGATGATCATCAATTGTCTTGCTCTTTTGTTTGTTCAAGTGATTTATTTCATGGAGCAACAGTTGCGGTAATAGGTCGAAGATTTCAACATGTTTTAGAACATCTTTTTTCGTCAAAATCAAGCACAAATTGCATGGATTTATATTGCACATCTATATCAAAACTTGATCTTATTCTACCAGAAGAAGTTGAAGAAAGACAAGCAATAATCTTCCATAGGTTGGATAATATTATTAATGAAGGTATGCTTAGTTTTTAGTTTTTTTTATGCATATAGCATTTATATCAGTTAGAACGATTAACCTTAAGAATGGATTCAGGCGAACTATGTTTTCATATTTTATTGTACTTGCTGCAGGATCTTTTATTTTTGATTGAAATGAAAACGTACAGAGGTTTTCATGGTTAATACGGCAGTAACATCATATAGACAGCATTAAGTTGAAAAATCACTCGTCTCCTGCCTTTTATTTCATTTTTTTTGTAATGTATATAATCTAACTCTCTTTAATTTATGCGTGGTGGTAAGTTCACGTGAAAGGCTAGTTAGCGGCGGAGCCAGGATTTCGTGCTAGGTGGGGCTCAGCCCATCAGTTTTTCGCAGTTCGATCTGGAGTAGAGCTAAAATATTTTTTATTACCTCAGAGATAATGTAAATGTTTAAAACAAGTAAAGTAGCTTTAGTTAATAATACTTCAGATCAAAAAGTAAATAGAAAAACTCAGACGATACGGAGTTTCACTTGACAGTGGTAATCTAATCAGGGGCGGTTTCAATACTGCTGAAAGTGACGACTATGAATTTGATAGTTCGTTAGGTATCTCCACAATTGAGAATATATCAGAGATCCATTACCAGAAGCACCGATACCGTTCGGGATTGATTTAGCTCAATATTTGACAGGGAACAGCTAACGTGAAAGAAGGATATCAATTGTATTTTTCTCTATTTGAGTTTGAAATAGAGGTGACAGTTTGTTCAACGGAACAAGAGTCACAGTAACATCCTCTATAAATTAAGAGGGAGATGGAGATGAAGCTGAAAATGCCGCGTGATGAATAGTTGAGTCAGAGACAGATGTATTAATAAATAGTTTAATATTTTTTTATGTATCCATGTAAATCTTGGGCTTGTGAGTACAGCGGTAATAAGATAAAATTCGTAGGCTTTTAGTTTAATTTTCAGAAGAAGAACTTATACTTGTCATAGGGAGGTTCATTTAACTGATGGATATTAAATTTTAATGTTTATTTCAGATGAGATCTATATATACCTGAATGAAATAGAAAAAAAAACGGTGATACCTTAAAATAAAACAGACGAAAAGAAAAAATACGTAAACTATAACAAGGGAAGAGAAACGTGTGGAAAATACCTTAAAACGAAGGAAAGAAAAGAGATATATGTTCATTCAACGTGTTATTTATGTACCTTAGCAGAACAGAAGAAGGAGAGAACAGGAACAAATCAGATACACAAGGGTCGCACTTAACAATACTTTTAACCCTTTTTGGTTCGTGCATGCTACTACCAGCGCTAGTATTTGGCATGAGATATCGTAGACTAAATTCTTTTTTACAGCTCTAAGTAACAAGCAACCGTTGCATTAGTGACACTGATACGCTCAGAAGATATAGTGATCTAAATTGACAAATAGAAAATCTTGCATTAGATTATCTATGCAAAAATTAAATATAGCTAGATATACTTCTTTATATAGTAGAAAAGGCAGAAAAACTTTTATCTTTCATAATATAATTAAATAGAAAAGTACCGTTGAAAGTTCTATTTCAGAAAAACGTTTCAAAACTTCCTAGGTAGGGCTCAACCCTTTCTAGGTGGGGCTTAGCCCCGCCTAGCCCCACTGGTGGCTCCGCCACTAAGGCTAGTTCATTTTCAGATCTCACGTTACCCTCTTGAATTTTCTGTACAATGTTTTTCTTTCCAAAGTAAAATTTTCTAATCTAAAACATCATTTATATTACATGTATCACACACAATCGGATATATACTAATGAATACACTGAAATGAGATAATATGATATAAGTAAAAAGCTTCTTTTGCTTTGAAAATATTCCTCTATTTTTTGTAAACTTCATTACTAAAAGTTGATGATAAACAATAGTAGTACTTTTGTCGTAAATTTAGATGTATATCCGGATAAATTATATCTGTATATATGACATTATTGACTTGTACAACTGGCAACAATATTGATCGAATTCCGTTAAAAAATAGATAAACTAAAGCGTCAATAATATTACGAGAGAGCAAGTGGCAGGGGTGGCGCGAGTCAGCCAACATTGGGGGGTGTAACGAAAAATTTTTTAATTTTTGTGGGGCGTAGTGGAATTTTTTTGATTTTTACGGGGGTGTAGCATAATCTTTGTTCAAAAACTTAAGAAAATTTGCCGATTTTGTTGAGCAAAAAATAGAAATTTTCAAAGATTGGGGGGTGTTACACCCCCGATACCCCCCGGTCGCGCCACCCCTGGCAACTGATTATCATAATTACTCACTGTAACCAACTAAACTTTAATTTTTATAGCACCAGCATCCTTCGCACAATATCAAATATGGTACGAAAATCAAAGAGATGCGGATACTGATCAATCATTGTTAACGATACATAACATACTATTTTTCTATCGTCTCCACTCAAAAGATATTTTATCTGTAGAACAACTTCGTGTTGCCCTTCAAATCATTGTTAACAAACATGAATCACTTCATACATCACTCATCTACGATTGTAACAAAAACCTACTCATCCAGAGAGTACTCACTCAACAACATATCAATAATGACACGTTTACAATTACTGAAAGTACTTATGAAACAAATGAACAACTCAATGCTATCATCGAAAATGAGAAATGTAATCCTCAACTTTTCGATCTCACGCAAGGTCTTGTCTTTCGATGTCATATTATTTACTATAAACAAATCCCTTCAAACAACATCCTTTCCGATAAAGATATAATTATCTTCAATTTTCATCATGCTTTGTTTGATTATCCATCAATGAATATCTTTCTCCATGATCTTGATCAAGCTTACAAAACAGGTCAGCTAACGATTGATAATGATACTACTCTACGTTATATCGATTGTACGTATATTCAATTCTTTGTTCTATTCAGACTACTTTTTCTTTCTTCTTATTTAGATGCTGTTATTGAACAACAAATGTCAATGACTGGCGCAACTATGTTTTGGCTTGATGCCCTTCATGATTGTAAACTCGATCAAACTTTATCATTACCATATGATCGATATCGTCTCTCAAATGAACATCGATATAATCGAGCAACATCTATCTCATTTGATTTTGGTCAAGATCTTTCCCATGATTTTCTTATGTATGCAAAATCAAACAATATCAAACATGAACATCTTGCACTTGCTACTTACTTTATCTTCTTATTTAAATTAACGAATGGTGAAAAAGGTTTATGTATTGCAATGAATATCGACAATCGTTATAGAGATGAACTAAAATCTATCATTGGACTGTTTGAGAATATCATTCCATTACGATATCAACTAGATCCTCATTGGTCTTTCCACCAACTACTTGAGCACGTAGAAGAGACAACAACAAAGAGTTTAAATTATTCTTACTTTCCTCTTCAACGTATTCTCAGTCAACATCCAAATGTTTCAAAACCAGCATTTCTTGATATATCATTTGAGTTTATATCATCAATGACAAAAGATGAGAAGAATAAAATAATGATTGGTGATAGTCAACTTTCTTCCATACCTTCCACAATTAACATTAATGATAATGAGATTACAAATAAGTATAATTTCTCACTTCTAATCGAGCATGATCTTAATATCAATCAACTCTCATGTACAATCAATGCATCACTTGATTTATTCAATGTAGAAACAATTGATAAGATATCTCAACGATTTCAATCAACTTTGAAACAATTATTTATATCTATTGATAATCAAATGAATAAATCAATCTATGAAATATCATTAACATTACCAAATGAAAGATTATTGATGCAATCAATGAATAATACACAAGTATCGTTTCCATCTCCTCTCACAAGTATTCATCATGAATTTGTATATCAAGTAATGAAACATCCACAAAAACTAGCTGTTGAATTAGATGAACAATCATTGACATATATTGAACTTCTACATTATGTCCAAGTCTTATCTTTCATTCTTCTTAATAAATATGATGTTGTTCCAGGTGAAATCATTTGTCAATGTGTCGAAAGGAGTATGTCGATGGTGAGTTGTTGTTTGAGATTGATGTAGAGTGTGATTCACATTTTCATATTGTATAGGTTATTGGCATGATGGCGATTGAAATGGCAGGTGGTGTATATTGTCCATTATCACCTCGAGATCCAAAACATCGATTACATGCTCTCATACAACAAACTCAAAGTCGTCTTGTTCTTGTTCACTGGCCGACAACGAGTATGTTCAATGATGGTATTGTTTCATTTGATATTGGTTCAATATTGACATACAATGATGTCACAAGTGATATTGATGTTGATCGACTATCAAGTATTACAGTCACACCAAGTGATATTGCTTATATCATTTTCACAAGTGGTTCAACAGGAGTACCAAAAGCGGTATGTTGAGATTTGCGCTCTTATCTGTATTTCCATTTCTATATACTCGAATAGGTTCAAGTACGACACATAAATTTTGCTGGATGTATATACTCTTTGGTTGACAGCAATACACTAAATAAACATGATACTGTTGTTCAAATGGCGCAATGCTCGTTTGACCTTCAGCTTCAAGAAATACTTGGTAGTTTGATGATTGGAGTTACAGTGGTTCTGCTTCATCCAAAAGGAACAGTTGATTTTGATTATCTTTCTCACATCTTATACACTAAAGAAGTTACATACATGCAAAGTGTTCCAAGTTTACTTCAGAGCTTTTTTATTTTTCTCGAACAGTGCGATAAGACAAACACTATTAAACATCTCCGATCAATTTGCTGTGCTGGTATGTAATTAAGTGATGAACTTCAATATATTCTGCAGCTTTCTAATTTTTTTTATAGGTGAACCATTTTCTGTTAAATTTAGGACTTTAATCGCAAAGATTGGTATACCACACTGTACTGTATGGAATCTTTATGGTTCTACTGAAACAACACTCGTCTCTACATATCATCTTGTTGATATTAAATCCAGCAATGCAAGCATTTCAGTCGGTAGATCACTACCAAACTATCAATCATTGCTCTTAAATAAATTCTTGCAAAGTACATCTATTAGGCAAAAAGGAGAATTATTTACTGGAGGTGTTGGTGTCTTTGTTGGATATCTTGGACATGACAATTTAACCTCTAAAGTACTCATTGAAATTGATGGCGAATTATTCTATCGTGTGGGTGATCTTGTTCACATGGATGACAATGGTCTTCTTCATTATCGAGGAAGAAAAGATCATCAAATCAAACTACATGGACAACGAATCGAACTTGGTGAAATCGAAAGATGCTTACTTAACATTACATCCATCTCTGCTTGTGTTGTCATGAAATGGAATGATGATTACTTAGTTGCTTATATTCAATCATCTCATATTAATGAAGAACAATTACGGCAGCACTGTCAGGCTCATCTTCCACCACATATGATTCCATCTCTTTTTATTATACTTGATAAATTACCATTGAATCCAAATGGAAAAGTAGATCGAAAACAACTTCCTTCTCCCGACTTTTCATTATCGACTTTGTTATCGTCTGATGAATCTGATACTCCTCTTAATCAATTCGAAGAACGTATACATACTATTTGGTGTCAAGTTCTTCATTGTAATAAAAATCACATCTCTAGAAATACCAGTTTTTTTAGTGTTGGTGGTCATTCACTTCGCTTCATAGAACTCTATTATCGTTACCAGTCATTATTCAATTTCGATGCTCATTCACTCTCGATTGGTCTCTTTCTTCAGCAACCAACTATTCGACAACATGCACAACTACTTCAAACACTTCCCTCCAATGATACACAGACAACACGATGGCAATCACTACATATCAATCAAGGTAAAACATCTTTAAATCAAGAAACATCCATCGAATATATAAACTCACTGATTTCTCTTCTAGGCATTACGTCTTCTCCTCAGAAGAGCATCTTTCTCGATGAACAAGTCCAAATTTCACATGAAATTGCTACTCATTCGAATTTTTTCGACCACCCGTTTGTTGTAATCAATGAAAATTGCGATAATATTTTGTTCATTTTGCCGCCTGGTAATGGTGGTGCCGAAAGCTACTTCAACAACATTGTGCCTCATTTATCGCAATATAAACTGGTAATATTCAATAACTACTATGCTGATCTTCAAGCAAAAAATATGGAAGAAGGCTTCTCGTTCGAGACATTAGCTCCTGTATACATAAAGTATATAAAAGAAATCCAACGTAATGGTCCATATAACTTTCTAGGCTGGAGTTTTGGCGGTACTTTATCGTTTGAAATTTCTCGCCAACTGATTAATGCTGGCGAGAAAGTTGATAATATTTTTATGATCGACTCATGCTTTAATGTAAGCAAGGCTTTTTTTGAAATTGGCAAAATACATAAAGTATATGTTAACGATTCAATGACCTATTATTTACCGATGATAGACAACGAACCATTTGGATTAAATATAGCCAACAGAAATACAAACCTTATATTATTTAAGGCTAACAAGATGGATGAAAACTTAACATTGAACGATCAGTTAGAATTATCTTCATACTATACCAATACATCATTTAATAATCTTGATACACTAGTGAATTATGAATATATTCAGTTATTTCAAATGTATGGGGATAGCCATTTCTCTTGGATATTTAATGAAAAGCAAATTCTCAACATGTGCAACTATGTAGCGAGTCTATCAAAATAAATAACAAAGAAAATAAATACGGTAATTTAGTAATCAATTAACTTACAAAAAACGAAAGAAAATTTTCATTTATTTTAGTTTTGTTTGCTATTAAATGTATTATTTTCAAATCATCAGTATATACGTTTCTTGAACAGACAATAATCATTTTAGTTTCATTCTTCTAATTATCTTACTTTTTTTTGTTAGTTAGTTTTAATTTTTATTGAAAATCTAATAAATATCAATATTACCACTCGTGAAACATCATAAATACGATTAAATAAAAATAAATGAAATATGTGCACTGTATCAATTAATTTTAGAGAACTACTGTTCACTCTGATTTTAGCGTATTCATAGTATCGTTATCTTTCTTATTAGTAATAGATTTTAATTTCTAAAAAAGACATATATTTTTACACAATATTTTATTGAGAATACTTATTATTTTTTCAATCTCATATTTAGTGTGTTTTGCTCAGTAAAATATTATTTTCTGCGTAGTACATAATTTGAATAGCAGTAATCAATTCGAGAAAACTCAGTAGAGTGTGTGTGTATCTTATTTATATCTGCACCCGCACCTTCTATTCTATGATAACTTTGAATGTTAAAAATCTGTGAGAACCTTAAAATCGTCATTTTGTAGTCGATCGAAACTCGAATACCATCTAATTTTCAAAATGTTTCTCTATAAAATGTACCTCGCTTTTTATAAAATTACAACGAGAAGACTTAAACTCTTTCTTTTACAGAACGCATTGAATCTTCAGCTGTATTCACAATTAATATATATGAATAGACCGTCAAATGCTGAACAGAGTGTGCTACTCTCACTTTTTTGTACGAAGACTCATTAAAAATCAGAGATTTCTTATCTTCATCCTCTCTTTTTCAGGGAACTGGAATTTTCTTGTGGTAGTATGATACATATTAGAGAAAAGAAGAAAAAAATACGATTCACTTGAATATATTTTTATTTAAAAAATATGATCAGACAATAACGTCTTGTCTTTACATCCGATCTGAAACGTTA